>JBBMEF010030321.1:587-16061 GCA_037832685.1 Sicyos baderoa | reverse complement strand
AGGATAATATCCTTTCTCAATAATATATCAAATACAAGGTAATAATCTAGGAGTCTAATATGGAAAATAACCAACAGGAATGTTGTTTTTGTATGTCTTTTTGAATTGTTCCTACATTCTTTTCTCAATAAAAATTTAGTTCATTACAAAAATAACAATAAAAACCCTATCTCCTAGAGGAAATAAGACGAAATCTCTCGCGCCCGAGACTGCTTTTCTCGTCTTTAAGATGCTCGCCCTTGCAATGCAATTAGGAAAGATTGAGAGATACTTAACAACTAGATTGATTTCACCCCGAATCGATAAAGTGTTTCATACAAGAAAACGATCCAACAATTTTCAGTTTATAAATATCAAAACTAAAAACCATCATGGGGTGGCTCAATTGGTCAAAGAGGTGCATAAGGTTATGGGTTCAATCCATGGTGGTCACCTACCTAGGAATTAATTTCCTACGGGTTTCCTTGACATCCAAATGATGTAGGGTCAGACGGTATGTCCCGTGACATTAGTTGAGGTGCACGAAAGCTTGCCCGGACAGTCACGGATATCAAAAAAAAAAAAAAAAATCAAAACTAAACCTAGTAAAAGATTGTGCAAATGTGCATACAGACATACACATGACCAAAACACCTCGATGTTCCAGGCGGTACTTGCAATCATTCAAAATCCGTTTCACTAGAAACCCTAGTTGTTCCAACTCTGCTAAGTCAAGATTAATAGAGCAAACTCTAAGTACAAAATTAAAAAGAACATTGCTCAATTAAAGATGCAAAACCCTAGAAATTGAAACCTGGAAAAGAGCTTTGGTCAAGAGCGGGTTTTGGATTAGGATTTGTTTCGCCTGCTGTTGATTCTGTTCGATCAGAGTCTGCATAACAGTAAACACACACTAATAATTCCTCCGATATCCAGACCTAAATTGATTCCGATAGCGAGAGAAGAAGAAAGTACCTTCATTTGAGACATGATATCATATAGTTGGTTCTTGGACATTCCTGCGATGCTCTCCGGCAGACCGGCGCCGGCGACTTGCTTTCCGGCCATGTTCGACATTCAAACGCCAATTGAGAGCTGAGATTATTTGTTCTCAATTTCTCGACAAGAACGCTGCGAGATTTGGATGTGGCCGTGGCCCGTGGGAGGATCCTCTGACCGGCAGCGTAGCGTTTGCAAGAAATTTCGGGGAGTTTTAATATACAGCCATTTTGCCCGCAAAATGTTAATAAAATGTTATGGGAAAACTAACCTTTTAAGTTTTTTTTTTTTTTTTTTTTTTTTTTTAGTCGGTCACCTCTCGACAGCTCGATTAATGTGGCAGGATATACCTTACAACATTTGAACGACAAATAAATTAATAAAAAAATAATTTTTAAATAGGTGACGAATATAAATTGAAATGATCATTTTTTGCATCACAAAGCTAATTAACCTTCTAATCTATACTCTATAGTTTGTCTTTTATACATGTATTTTAAAATGAAGCCCTTTTAATTCATGAATTTTAATGTTGGTTTATTTTTTAGTTTACTTTTTATATATTTCAATGTTTTTTTTTCTTTTGCCAACAATAGCAATGGAGTGACATTGTGCATCTGACCAATCCTCCTACCTCTAATTATTGTAAGCTAAAAATAAAGGATTTTATATATTTTATAAAAAATGTTATGATAATAAAAATATTTGATTTCAAAATATAAATATTAAATAGAAGCTAATACATCAAACTTATTAATGTGAATCATAATTACAATTGTGGAAGATTTGAATCAAATACATATTTAGGTTACACTTCATACTTTAACCTCTACATTTGATACAAAAAAAGAAAAATTATTGTCTATCGTTGATGTCTGTAAATATATAGTTTGAGTACAATATTTATATTGAGAGGTTGGAAGATTTAAAGCAATAATTTTTTGGTTTAGGATGGATGTCAATTACAATTAAAAAAAAAATCAGTTGAAGAAAAAAAAAACCTTAAACTAAATTTCATGCTAAATTTTGTATGAAATGATAGCATTTAAAAAAGATTGGTCTGAATCTTAATATTATCTTGACAAACAAGAAACGCGGCCCAAACGCACTGGGCTTTATAAGGAACAAGAATAAGCCCAGTAATTAAAAGCCCATAGAGCCGGCCCACTAGTTAGCCCTCAACAATGAAAAATGGCGAGTTGTGATTTGGTGTGGGTGGGAGAAGACGATTCCGATACCGAGAGCAGGCACAGAGAAGAGAAAGGGGGAAAACCATGGGGAGGAAGAAGACAGTGGAATTCGACGATTCGCCGCCGGACGGTTTCGATGCGGAGAATCCGTACAAGGATCCGGTGGCGATGCTGGAGATGAGGGAACACATTGTGAGAGAGAAATGGATCGATATCGAGAAGGCGAAGATTCTGAGGGAAAAGCTCCGATGGTGCTACCGCGTCGAAGGAATCAACCATCTTCAGAAATGCCGCCACCTTGTTCAGCAGTACCTTGAGTCCACTCGCGGCATCGGCTGGGGCAAGGATGGGCGCCATCCGTCCCTTCACGGTTTCTCTCTCTCTTCCTCCTTCGTTATGTTTAATTTCACAGGAATTTGATTTGAGTAGGTTAAGATTGAGACCTGATACTCGTTAGTGGAATTCTTCTGAATTTGGAAGTGTTGTTTTTATAGATTTTTCTATGCGATTTACCTTACCGAGTGATTGAAGTATAATTCTCTGATGTTGTCTCTTGCTTCTGATTAGGTCCTAAAGTCGAGGCAGTCGAATCGGAGTAAATTGCTCGGAGGAATAACGGTGAGTTTGAATGCTCGTAAGTTGTTAGGTCAATTTTATTACTTGATTGTACTGATTATCAAGCCTTATTTCTTTCAGAGATTGAATAAGTGAACGATGAACATTAGCTCTATATTTTATTTCCTGTACTGCTACGAGTTGTCAAAAGAATTTTTTAACTTAGATGAGTGGTCAATAATTACATTTTATTTCTATTCTTCTGTCGAGTGAGAACTTTGTAGCAATGTATAGAAAACTTTCCTAACATTTATCTGACTAGTCACTAGTGGTTTGTTTTTTTAGAATAATATAAGTTTTTGTTCACAAGGCACTCAATCATACTTCTTTCAAGCCAACAAGAGTGATAACTCAACGATATCAATGTATACCTAGGAACCAAGAGGTCATGGGTTCGATCCCCCACCCATTGTGAATCTTAAAAAAATCATAGTTATTTTAAGTGTATGTAGGAGACATGACATTAACATTGAGTGGGGGGTCGTTGAAGTTGTATATACCCTTGGGGATACTGGCATTCTATGCGATCCTCGTGATTTGTTGTCCTTAGAAGTGGTGTGAGTTGGGAATGTTGTAATTCTATGAGATTCTCAAAATTTGTTGTCCTTGAAGGCGGCGAGTTTGTGAGCTCTACAACGGGCTCTTATACTAGATTTGAGGTTTTTTAGGTTAGATCCGATTATTTGTGGAGGAGACTTTGTTTCAAGCGAAAGAACCAGACGGAAACGTGAGCTCCACCTGCGTCACATGCTCTTCTTTTCCAACATGGAACCAATCTCGGATGAGGCTCAACCGCTCACCTACCTTGAAAAGCTCATTGGCGAGCGCCGACAAGACAATTGTTACTTTAACGTTCAGCTCTGAAACAACTTTTTGATGAAGCTTCGTCGAGTAGCTGGCTCTCCAAGTTACCATAACCATGTTGGCAACCTTAGACAACGGGTTCAGTCTAGATCGATACAATTCAAATCATACTGGTTCAAGATTACACTCAATCGAGCTGGATCGTCTCAACCAGGTCGGTTCAGGGTCAAATTGACTAGTTCGGTTTATACTAACATACCGCTTGACCTACCTCTTGTGTTTTCCTAGATATTTTTTTGTGCATCCGCTCTCCCTCCTTAACTTTTTCCTCTCTGGCCATATCCGACGATTTTGTATCTCGGCATGCAAGCATCATTCTTCCGGTTTGCAAACAAAATTAAAAGGCATATAATGGCTATTTCGACCTTGACACGCAAGCTCTTCCATCCCGTTTCATCACATTATCGAGCTTGTTTTTTTATCACTTATCTCTTAAAAAGTTTGTATCTTTGACTGGCCCTATCTCTATTTGGATAGGCATGTATCACTTTCACTCTCAATGAAATTGTTTTTGTTTCCTTTTTTTCCAAAAAAAAAAAGAAAATGTTTTTGTTTCTTATTAAGAAAAAAAAAATCAAATTTTATAGGCCTAAGAGGAGTCTTGAATTTTCTCAAGTAAGTCCGCCTATTTATCTCTATTGAAAAGTCCTACAATTAGTACTGATCTAACCAAGATTATTTGGAGGAATAAGTGCCCTAAAAAAGCTTAAGTTCTTTGTGGTCGCATTTAGAAGGATGACAGACTACAAAGAAGGTGGATGATAGACTTGAAAGACATTGCTTGAAAGAGAGTGAATCACCTACCTAGCCAAGACATGGGCTCACACTATTGCTCCCTTTAAAGATTATTGTTTTGTGAATCTCATTAATCATTGGAGAAGTTTTTGTAATCATGGATTGAACCTTTGCATCTCTATATTTTCATTTATTAATGAAAGTCTCTGTTTCCTACCTAAAAAAATGAGAGTGAATCCTTAGACCATCTCTTCCTCCATTGCGAGTTTGCTTGTCGGGCTTGGAACTTCTTTGCGGGTCTGTTGAGGCTCTCCTGGTGCCTTTCAAAGAAGATGGATGATAGGCTTATGGAAGGTCTAATGACTTGAAATTTTGAAGGCAAAGCTACTGTAGTTTGTACTTATCTCCATCATGGTTTGTTGCTTGAAAAGGAGCGAGTCCTTAGACCATCTCTTCCTCCATTGTGAGTTTGCTTGGAACTTATTTGCGGGCCTGTTGAGGCTCTTCTGGTGCCTTCCAAAATAGGTGGATGATAGGCTTATGGAAGGTTAAATAACTTGGAATTTGAAGGATAAAGCTAAGGTAGTAGTTGGTACTTGTGCCTTTAGCGGCCCTCCGATGGCATTTTTGGAAGGAAATAAATGTTAGAACTTAGAACCTTTAGAAATAAGTCTTTAAGGATTTATATCTTTTGTATTTATACAAGTATAGTTTTTTTGTCGATTATAATTGATTGGAAGATTTCTTTGTTTAGTCTTATGGGAGGGGGTTTCCTCTACCAGGCCCTTAGGTTGTGTTTTGGTGGAATATATTCCCTTCTTTCTTATAAAAAGAAAAAATCATTAGGGGATGTATGTGTCTCAGGTTTGAGATATATTTATGCAAGTCACAAGTGTAAGTTGCTTCTAATCAATTGCTCCTAGTTGGCTCTTTTCTCGTAACTCTTATTTCAGGAGAGCCTATCTAATTGAGTAGTCAATGATCTATCCTTCTTACTTTTCCTTTTAGGTTGTGTTCCCCACTTCATCTAGATTCCAATGATAGTTGTATTCAGTATTTGGATCCTTGTATCCTTGAGCATGTGCTTTTGTTAATCTCTCCTGCATTTGTTCGTCTAGAGTCCTTGATAATAAAAAAAAAACCTCGCCCCATAAAAGCTGTTCAAGGTAAAATCTTATTGTAATTTTGTTTCTTCGTTGGTTGCTTTAGCCTTTAGCATTGGTATCGAGTGTATTTTCTAGAGGTGTTCTTTTTTAATGAGAGCATTATATTTGAATCATATCTTGTGTAGACGTCACATTGTTACGAAGACAAGGAGTTTTAGGAATATATTTTTCAAGATCTCTTAGTGTTGGATTGACCTTAAGCAGAAGCAGATTTAGAATATATTTGTGAAGACCTCGAGTGGTTGATTGACCAAGGAGAGGCTGTCAGTCATGGAGGAGGTGGTATGGCATCCACCAATTTGTCCTGAAGGAAAGCGTATTTAGTAGGTTACTTCGTTTTTTATTCATGAAGGAAGGGTTCTGGTAGAAAAATTGACCTCCACACTCTGAAATAACTAAATGTGTGTGTATATATATATATTTTAAATTTATAGGCTAGCTTAACTGTGATTATTTTCATAGGACTTTTGGATCTTAAGGAACTACATAAGAAATTATTAGGTGGTTATCATAGATTGAATTCATAACCTCTTGGATTTTCAATGCCCTATTTGACGACTAGGTCAAACCCATGATGGTTGACTCTAAATGTTCTTTACTACAGATTTTAGTGGTTTTGCTCAATTACTTACTCAGACAATGGGGGCCTGTTTTTATAGATTTTCTTGTTTGGGCTCCTTTTCCCTTTCAGCCCTTGTTTTCTGATGATGTTTATTCAAAAGAACGAGAGAAAAAAAAAAAAAAGAAAAAAAGAAAGAGATGAGAAAAAAAAAATCTATGGACATGAGCTAGGCTGGAGTTTGGTTTTTCCGGAGAGTGATATATATCCATCTACACTGACTATTTGAACCAAGTGTATAATAATGGAACGAATGTTTTAATAATTAAACCAATTTTTGTTAAGACAAAGTAGAAAAGAGGGCCACAACTCACCAAACAAGGGGACTACTAGAAAAAGGTTACAAATACGTGCCCCCGCCTCTCAAGATTTGATAGATTACTTTGTTTCTTTCCTACCACATTTCATTGAATAGTGACGTAGCTTTCCTGCCATAATAAATATCTTTTATCCTAAAAAAGAGGCTCTAAGATAACTTCATCATTGTACGAGTTGAATTTATAACAATGCCAAGCCTTAGTCGAACCATTGAAAAGCCGTAAAAGATGGTTGAATCCTTCAAAGAACACCTGGGTGAAAGAAAACGAAAATAGATATTCTTTTGGAAAAAATTAACGATGAATCCTCCTAAAGCTGCCAAGAAAACAGTCAAATTTCTTCAAGATTTTCAACTTCCAAAGCTTGTAGAAGAAAGGTAGAGAGACGAAATGAGGAAAGAAATTAATACGGATGTACAAAGTGTTGCCTCGAATTACATATCGGACGCCAACCAAATGCTATGCATATGGTGGTGGTTCTTGCTTGTCAATGTTGTCATTATTTCTTATTCCCTGATAGATAAAGGATAAAGCTTTTTGCTGTCTTTTGCAGGTGAACTAAGTGGCTTGCAGAAATATGTTTGAATGGTTTGACTTGTTGTGATCTCGTTAATCAGGACCTCATCAGCTGCAGTTTTTAATTTTTATATTTTCTTTTTCTAAAAAACAAAGGAATATGCATGGATCACAATGCCATGAGAAATTGTTTTAAATTAGGTTTCTTGATATTGTCTGAAATTGCCAATAACTTGGACATCAGAAACACACGAAATAATCAAAGATTTGACACTGCATGCTTCTGTTCAACTGTGTATTGGTTTTCAGTTATAGTATGATTTCAACCATCAGTGGCTCAATTGGTCAAAGAGGATCTTTGGGTGCATAAGGAGATAGGTTCAATTCATGGTGGCCACCTACCTTGGAATTAATTTCCTACGGGTTTCCTTGACATCCAAATGTTGTAGGGTTAGGCGGTATGTCCCGTGACGGTGTGACACTAGTCGAGGTGCGTAAAAGCTGGCCTGTATAATCACGGATATAAAAAAAAAAGTTATAGTATAATTTCATCTAGTTGGGAATTTAAGAATATCGGAAGTGATACTGAAAAAGAGTTTGTACGATTCGTATTGCTGTGAAAGTTTAATGTGTACTTGTATTTAGTCTGTGATAATGTATAGAAGTTAGCGACCTTATTTGAATAGGATCTGTTCTATAAGTTGTACATTTGTGTCGCGTCCTCAAGTTCTAAGGAGACAACATGTATAGAAGTTAGTATGTAGCATAGAAGATTGGAAAATTCATGGATCAGACCAAAATTTAGCTTCTTAGCCAAAAACCTTTCTTGTAAATTTGTTCAAAGCTCAAACCTTTCGTCAATGACATTTATATTCCAAATTGTACCCTTTTCTTTCAATCTTCCACAAAGTTATCCGAAACCCTTTTAAGATTATACCATTCTCTAAAGTTTCAGCCATTCAATAGCGTAATGTCTGGTTTAGGGCAATCAAATTGATTGATTAGACTGCGTAACCCTGTTGGTTAATGAAGACAATAAAATAATTCATCTTATCGTGTTGGTGCTTTAGAGGGATTAAATTCCTGTAGATAAGATGGAATAATGTAGGTGTGGGTTTTTTATGTTGGCCTTTTCTGATTCGCATTTTATTTCAAAAAAAGGCAAAAGGGAAAAAAAGAAGAATAATTCGTGTAATTTCTGCTACAGAACAGGAGTGGTTGCTGAAGAATGATTCAGAAACTTTGGAAATACGATGCCATTTTGTGAATCGGAAATTGAACAAACCAACAAAGTGGTGGGAATAATTATCAACTTATGGGAAAGCTTTGTACTGTTAGAACGAAAGTGAATTGCAATGTGAGTTTTTTATGAACTATTCTGTCTAAATTTGCACTCCAAAAATTAAATTTTCTATGCTTATATATAGCCAGTGTCATAGCCAAATGACAGCAAATTATGCACCTAAAAATTCAGAAAGTTGGTTGGGCGTCTTCAAAATTTATGAGTTGTATTCATGAATTGGGTTAGTTTAGGGCGTGTTTGATAACCATTTTATTTTTTATAATTTAAGATTACAACAACTACCTTATTTTATATATATATATATATATATATATATATAGGTTTTTAAAAACCAAACCAAAATTAGAAAAAATAAATAAATATAAAATAGCTTTCAAAAATTTGTTTTCGTTTTTAAATTTTAGTTAGCATTCGCATACTTTACGAAAAAAATTGAACAAATTTTAGGAAATTTGAACAAAAATAAGTTTAATGTTTAAAAATCAAAAACAAAAAATTAAATAGTTATCAAACAGGTCTTAATTATTACTCTTTATAATTTAAAATTTTGAAATTTTAGTATAATATTAACTAATTTTTTTTAGAGACTAGCTTCTAATTTTATAAACTAAATGTATTGAAGTTGAATAATTTTTTACTTTAAAAAGTTGCACAATTTTATATATTTTTAAGGTTAAAAAATCATTTTTGTCTATTCCATTTTAATAGTTGTGGTTAGATGTTTAAATATGAGATAGGTAAACGAGGGTCAGATCTCAATTTCATTTTTATTATATCAAATAATTATAAATTTTAATGGGCTATGATAATCTATTACATCGTGTGAATATTCATTTCAAAAATTAATGATGATTGAGAAGAATAGTTTATTTATATATATATATTTATTTTTTTTATTTTTTTATGAGGTCTCCACTTATTTTTATGTGAAATCCTAACGTGTGACTAATCTATGAATTCATTTTTTTATGAACTTGTTTAATATCTAAATATTTTATAGTCAAATAGTGCAGTGATTTCATTGTTTGGTTATAAATCAGTTAAACACCAGTGACACGGGTTCGATTTACCATCATTAGGGTCAGGTGGTATATCTGTGATATTAGTCGAATGTACAAAAGCTAAAATGTATTGTGTCCTTTAGTAAATTTATAAATAGTGTATGATTTGCTTAGTGTTAACTTTCCACAAAAAAAACAGCATCTATTAGTTTTTTGTAAAATATATTCCGTCTATTTTTTCCCAAGAAAATTATTATTGATATTTTACTTATCATGATTATTTTTTAAAAAAAAACAAACTAACAATAAAAAAATAAACTTAAGATTTATGAAAAATATATAGACCAAGTTTAAATATTTAAAATACCTACATCAAAACAATATTTTAATTATTATTATATTTTTACAAATTGGGTCACTTTGAGGCCAGTGGAAATGTGCTAATTTTCATACTATGGTTTTTGTTTGAATCTTAATATTCTTTTATTTAGACAATTCAAGCACAACTATCTTAAAATCTTCTTAAATATTAGCAATAAATAGACCTCTCATTTTAAGGTATGTGCACTGTTCTAAGTCTTCTTAGGATTCTTTTTCTTCTTTCCCTTTCCTCCCAACTCCAATAAACTTTATGGCAGCATATTAGTTGGTAAAGTATGATTCTATGTGATCAATTTATTCCTTGATTTAATGACTTTACTTTGCTAAGATATGCATAATATATCTATGAACGCATAAAAAAATTAATAAAAGCATGCCTAATATATTATATCATAAGAAAATAAAGGAATGAACACATAAGCATGCCTAATTTATTATATCATGCATTAAAATAATATATATTTTAGATAGGTAAGATTTAATGACGGATAGAATCTTGTTGTTAGGGTGTGCTATCATTAGCAACGGGACCATGTTTTTTTTTTTTTTTTTTGAGATTACAATAATTAGAGGTGGGAAATTCGAACTCATGATCTTATAATTATATTGAATGTACATTATTGCCGCTAAATTGCTATTCTTGTTGGCATGAATATTTATGTTTACCAACGATTTAAGAGTTGATTTTCTTTTAATAACAAAAAGAAAGAAGAAAAAAGGTTGTTTTTTATTCTAAAAATATTATTTCAATGACATTATGTATCAATTAATAACTATAATCTATCGAAGGTGGCGGCACAGTTTAGGTTAGCTTGTTAAATGTTAATCTATTTGAGTTCAACTTCAAAAACCGGTAACTAAAAAAAGATAATATTCTTTTTTAATATTAATAAATATTTTTCAAAAAACACATATATATATATATATATTATATATAAACAAACAAAATACTTCACAAATTTTGGATTTTGGGAGAAATAATATTAGAGATCCATTTTTAAGAGAGATAAGGAGTCAAAAGTTGACTTTTAGTAATAATTAACCCAAAAACTTTTTAATATGTTGTAGTAAAATATATAGTGAAACAAAAAATAGTTATTCAAATCACTTAAAAAGAAAATAACATATAAAAACATTTGTATTATAAGCATTTTTTTTCCAAGTACTTAACCTAGAAATTAGAAAGCATAACAATAAATCTTAAGACCCCGTTTAATAATTATTTGGTTTTTTGTTTTTTATTTTTTAAATCTAAGTTTATTTTTATTCAAATTTTTCACCATGTGTTCCACTTCTCCTACAACTAATCTATAGAAAGTAGGTGGATACTTAACCAAATTTTAAAAACAAAAATAAACTTTTGAAAGCTGTTTTTTTTTTTTTTTCAAATTTTGATTTGGTTTCTACCGATATAGGTAAGATATAGATATCTAAGTAACAAAAAAACATGTGGCAAAGTAGTTATTGTAGACTTAAATTTAAAAATAAAAAACAAAATGGTTATCAAACGGGTCTTATTTGTTTGTTTCTTTTTTTGTATTCTCTCCTTTCATTATTATTTTATTTATAACGAGTTCACCTCCTAATCAAGAATATATATTTTAATCCGGTTGATTGAAAAAGTCATCCGTGCTACTATTATTATTGACTAAATACAAACCTAAGCTAGTATTTGACTTAGGTTAGGTCATTAGGTAAAATATTAGAGAGAAGTTGGGGAAAAGGGGACAAAAGCTTCGACAACCTTATTTTTTTGTGAATATAAAATTTAGATAATGATGGATTAAGAGAGAGAAAGGAAATTGGGAAAGAGAAAGATTAAAATGGAGAAAGAGAAATTAATATATTTTTTTATTTTTTTAATAGACAAAAATATTTTATTTGACGGAAGTTAACACACATTTAATCCTAGGGATCAAACTTAAGCTTTTGTGATAGTTGGAGGACTACCCTAGGGACCAAACTTAAGCTTTTGTGATAGTTGGAGGACTAAAATTGGACTTTTGAAAGTCTAGAGACCAAAATGAAATTCACCCCATACTTGAGGGACCAAAATAGTATTTTAACCAATTTGAAAATTCTTACATTATCTTTTGTTTGGATTCTAGGAAAATTGATAGAGAAATTTTGCTTGAATGAGAGAATCCATCCACTCCATCCCATTTCCATTCACATCACTCTTTCAAAGTTAGAAAGCGACACAAATCCAATCAAATGCACAATTAAATTATTAATTTATTAGTGCTATTTTATTATATGAAATTGGTGTCCAAATGAGCAAAAGTGTTGTGACATTTGATATGATCGAGTAATTATTAAATAATGAGTTCAATTTATTCATTTAATTATGATTGAATTTAAATATATATGTTTGATTATTTTAGAAGTACTATGATATTATTTGTCTTTTTTAGTATAAATTGAAAAGAAAATTACAAATATTGATTCTCATGATCGAATCTGTGACATGATATTATTTGTCTTACTACTTCGAATGATTGTGTGTAGGAAATAGTTATGTACTGATATGTAGCCAAATATTGGTCATTTAAAAATGCCCATAGGTATTTAAACTTCAAATTGATCTAATCTCAACAATATATATATATATATATATATATATAATTAAAATTTCATAAATTCATAAGACAAAATTGAAAGTTTATAGACTTATTTAAATGATTTTTAAAAAAAAAAATTATTTAATAACCACCTGATTTTTTTTGTTTTTCATACTATCTTCACTTATTGTAAGAAAATATTAGCAAAATGTAAAAACAACAATTTTTAGAAATTGTTTTCTTTTTAATTTTGAAATTTGACTTGAATCTTGAAAAAAAATGTATTAGAAAAATGATAACAAAATACTTGTAAGAATAAAGAAACAAAAAACAAAAGTAGCCAAATTTTAACTTATTGGAAATTTCTGGGAAAAAAAAAAAAAAAAAAAAAAAAAAAAACCAGCAATGGAGATTTATTTTTGGCAAATAAAGAGAGAGAAAAGAAAAGAAGGAGATTTATTAAAAAAAAATCACGTTGTTAAAAGAGATTGAATTGGCGGCCATATTTTGAAGGCGGCTGCCATTTGGAGTGGACCCACTTATTTTTATTATTTTTTTTTTAATTTTGATTTTCCTTTTTATTTACGTTTTGAAGTGTGTTTTGATGAGGAGAGGAGATCTTCTCTAATGGCGGCTTTGCCCTTTCTCTCTCCCTTTCCACCTTCATATTTCTAGTTTTTAGAGAGAGAAAAAAAAGAGATTTTTATAATTTCTTCATGTCATTGTCATCATTCATCCAATGAACACATTCAATTATTTTAACCTTTTTGTTTTAGAAAAAGGAAGGCTACAATGGATATATATATATATATTGAAGTATGGATATTACAAATGTAGACATGTGTGTTTATGTATATTAAGTCGTAAAGTGGTAATATAATTCATACACTAATTACAAATGTATATAAAGTTTAAGGAATTTATCGATATATTTTAATATTTTATTATAACTACTCATTAATCTCACTGTTATGTATTGTAGAATATTTACCTCCTTATTTATAAGGAGATAAGTCGTATTTAATTCCATCTGTGACACTATTTAGTTTCACAAAAAATTTAGACATATGCACTAAGGAGGCAAGCCTCCTTAAAAATAGGAGACAAATATTTCTCATATATTTATAATTTTATTAATAGTACTATTATAAATATATTTGCTTTCTCAAAATATATATATATATATATATATTTTATGTGTGTGATTGTTCGGGCCAGCTTACGTGGTGTACAAGCACACCTCAACTAATATCACGGGCCATACACCCTACACATTTGGATGCCAACAAAAATATTAAAATTATATATATATAATTTTAATATTTTTGAAAGTTCCCCAAATTTAATTGAAACATTCTTTTAATTTCAAATTGAATTATATATGTGCATTGCTGTGTACATCTTCCATCTTAAATGAATTGCTACAAAATAAAAGTAAGAGGAAGGTTAGCTTAAATAATCCAACAAAATCCTATGCAAAAGGATATATATACATATATATATATATCCAACAAAATTAAGAAAAGTTACTTAAATCACTTCTCAAAAAAAAAAAAAAAAAACTTAAATCTAAGAAAATTATTGTTTTATTTCAGACTCAAATAGTTGTAATGTTGTAAATGATAAGAGTTATAAAACTTTAAAAATTTACTCAATCAAACAGATAAACTCCAAATGGTTAAGTGGAACAATCATAATTTTATTGTTTAGTTGTATACCAGTTCAATATCAGTATTATAGGTTCGATTCCAATAATTCATAATTGTCTTTCCTCCTTCAATATATACTAAAAAAGATGTATAACTTCGTGAGTTTTAAAAATTAAATTATAAAGAGATAAAGATACCACTTTTATATTCTTACTCATTTTTGTTATCACATATTTATAGGTAGATATGAAAATGTGAAAAATGATTGATATTTTCAATGATGCTTAATTGAAGTTGATCTCTAAGTTTTTTTTTTTTTTTTTAAGTTCTACTTATAATATATATATTTTTCTATTTGATGCTATAATATATTTGGTTGTTAAGTAAACAATAATTTTAAGATAATATAATAAATTCATAACTATTTCGTTATAAAGGAACTTTTGACAACTAAAGCAAATATAATAAGTTTCCAAAATTTTATAAATTGATTTACATTGTATTCTTTCTTATACTAAAACTACTATTATTATTTAAATAATTATGATAAAAAGTTATCTTCAAACTTATAATAGAATTTAATTATAAGTTTTATTGAAATCACATTATTAGAGTATTATTTCTTGTTTTTTTTTTCTTGATTGGTTAGTACTTAGTTAAAACTGTTAGTTTTCAGTATTGCATATAGTTGGGTTATTTAACTGATTAGTTATCTAAGTGTAAATTGTATAAATAATCTACTTAATGATAATGGAAAAATACCGTGTAATTTTTCCCCAAATTCTCTTGGATCTTTCTCCTCCTTTCTGCAGCTTTTATCTTCTAATATGGTATCAGTTGAAAATCAAAATTTTCTCCTACTTCGTCTTCTCCAATTAATTCCACTGGTTCTCCGACTCAATCTGCGCTTACTCCTACCGAAATCATCTCCTCGCCGGCCATTGCAATCACCTCTTCCATGGCCGCTGATCCTGCTCAGAGTCCTTACTTCCTCAGTCACCACGATATTGCGCATCTCGTTTTGGTTTCAGGACTCTTTGGAGAAGACAACTACACTACTTGGAGCCGATCTATGCGTCTTGCACTCCATTCGAAATAAGCTTGGCTTCGTCGACGGTACAATTCCTCCGCCATCTGGATCTAATCTTTCCGCTTGGACTTGAAACAACAACGTTGTTGTCGCCTGGATCTTGAATTCTGTTTCCAAGAGCATTTAGATTGAACATTAGAACCGACGCTTTAATTCGAAAACCATCATATGTGGTAATCAATTTGAGTGGTTGGCATGTAATTTAATAACCTTTGAAAATGTAAATTGACGAAATATTATGCTTTTTAAAAATAGTGTATTTTCATATTCATTTTCAACCGTGTATTTGTTAGATATTTAATTCAAAATTTTGAAATATTATAGAGAAATTTAATGTTGGTAAACACTGAATATAAACAAAATATATATCAAATGACATATATATATATATATATATATATATATATATATATTTTTTTTTTTTTTTTTTTTTTTGAAGGGGCAAAGGACGTCTCTGTCTCTTGAAAAAATAGAGTTTGTTGAAGCAAA
>JBBMEF010030280.1:0-16065 GCA_037832685.1 Sicyos baderoa | reverse complement strand
AACACAAACCATAAATCCAGGAAAACCAAGAACGAGATTATTAACCAACAGAACTACGAATCTCTCAATTAATAATCTAACGGTAACTGTAATGGCCGAGACTAAGCTCAAAAGACGATCCGAATTCTCGGGTCGTTACAATCATCGCATCTCGAGAGGGAGCGTTAAGTTTCACGTTGTCCGTAGCTTTCTCACCACTAGTCTCATTCATGTTGCATATGGATTGCATTCATAATTCTTTTAAGTTGGTCCTATTTTATCAATTGAAGTATTCGTTCTTGTTTTAAGCATTTACTTACGCATTTTTTCTGTTTACAGTTTACTTCTGTGAAAGCTATATTCTTTGTTGACAACATTATGTATCGCATTGGCATTATATTTCATTTTACTTTTGAAACAAGGGACACAACCAATTTTACCCTTTACTTTTTGTACTTGACTTTTCAATTAGCGATTGAATTGATTTCTTCAGTCCTTGTGGGAGATGACGTTACTTATCACTTGATGCAAAAAGACCATATATACTTGCATGTTATTAGTTGAATGCTAAGGATATCGCACTTAAAAGATTATATTCAATTAGCTTTTTGTACTTTTAAAAGGCATTGTCAACTCGTATCAGCAGAATCCAGCTTCCGCTATGATTCCACATAAATAAGCTCAAGGCTTTCCACGCGCTAGCGGGATTAACCTTAACCCCATTTAATGGTGCAACAGACTTTACACCATACTAAACGTAATATGTTGGGTCATCCGCCATGTTCCTCTTTTGAGTACACTGGAGGCAAACATGCATGGGTAGCAAGCCGACGCATGCTAATTAATAAAAAATATTATAAAATCAATCACGCGCACTTGTATTTTACCTAAGTTTGAATCGGTTAATACAATCTAAGTCTATATGAGTTATCTAATGGGAAGAAATTCATAATAATAATTAATGTAAAACAAGTTAAGTTGTCATGAGAAAATTGCACATTACTAGACTTTAACTTCAAGCCCCCTTCTGGAGTGTTTGACTGCAATCTGTCGGTACAATTCCCGTAGATTTACTTCTTCGCACAAGTCCTTCGCATGCATCTAGTTGATTAGTTATTCCTAACATCCCTCTAAAAAACATTTAAGATTACGTGTTTACCTAGTGACAACGGTTAGGTTAAGCTCTCAACATTCCATATTTCGAGGCAAATGCTAAGCACGCAAGAGTGAACTGTGAATCGATTCATGTGAATTTAAATAACCGTCTAACTGCGACTAACGGTGTAGTATTGCTATGGATAATTAAGATTGTAGAAAGACAAGACTTTATTGATTAAAGTCCTTCTATTCATAATCGCAACATTACGCAAGTATACGTAGTCGAGAGTGCAGTAAGTGATAAGTATTTATATTTTATCGATCCCACATGGATTGATGTCTAGACTTAAGACTTTTAAGAAAATAGTCAAAATTAAATAAAGAAAAAATTTTGGTGTTGAAAGATAGTTGTGTTTGCTTTTCAAATACAAAAAGTAAATACAATAAAATAAACATGCAATGCAATGAGTAGAAATTTACTGAACAATCCTAGAATAATATTAAGCACGAGGATAGCTAATGCAACTCTTGCTTCCTACACAATTGAACGCTTCCGCATTCAATAGTTTATGAAGAACTTGCTTCCGCACAGAAACTTCATCTGGGAACTAGGCAACACAAGTAATAGTGAGGTTATTCCTAACACCCTAAATAACGAATAGTTATTCGTACAACCTATCATAGCATACTGGGTCGACATGCACATCTTCCTTCCAGAATATTGCAAGACTTATGCGTGGTTAGCAAGACGACGCATGAGATTAAATATAAGCACATCAGTGTAAGTCTAATTAGCATTCGCTCCTAACATGCATCTATTCATGAAAGTAAATAAAAACTCCTATAACGCAGTCATAGCATAGAAACAAGAGTGGAAGTTAAATCAGCTGATTTTATTCATCAACACATGTGTTTCTACTACAACTACTCCTAATAAAACAGTAAATTGGAATTGATGCGAATGTGAAGTGCGCAGTTCCCTTGTAATCAGCTTGCGCAACACAACCAGTGCTTCCTCCTGAGATTCGACCTAATCTTGAAATTAATCGGCCATCCGATCAGCTCGCCCGACTTTGACCTTCTTCTGAATATTTATAGTGTTGATTTACTTGGTCGTCAAGTCGGATCGAGCGGGAAAATCCTCATAAATGTGATCTCGTGATTTTCTCCCTCTAATTGCTTGATTGCCATTGCCTTAATGATTGATTTTATTCTCTGAATTCGTTCCTTGTCGATGTCGTCTCTCGAAGGAAACTGACATGTCAGCTATTCATTTTCGTGTGTTAGTTTCCATCCGCGTGCTTCAGCTCCGTAAATCACTTTCTCGCATAATCCTGCATTTTATAACGTTTTAGCATGTTTTCTATCTTTATTTCCGCGAAATCATAAATGTGATGCTAAAATGTGCATGCCTGCGAAATTCTATATTTTGGTTCACATTCCCGCTCTCTCGCAATCATCTTTTCCTAAAACTAAAGAATAAGGTAAACTAATGCGGCCTAAAATGTTCTCTATTTGAGAGCTATCACCGTCGTTATTACTCTTTCCCCTCATAACTTAGTTTCCATTGATTAATATTACAACTAATCTTCCAAGGTGTTTATTTAATCTTAATCTACTTGATAACTCGCTAAAGTGAATGGATATATATAGCGAATCATTGATTAAGTTAGTAAAATTCATAAGTAATTCGTTAAAGTTCGCTCTAAACCAGACAAATTCGCGAACTTCACAACCTTATGGTTTTCTGAGTAAGGAAAGTGTATTTTTCTATAATCTGTTAGGATTTAGAATTATTTAACATAGTTGTTTATGAGATGAAATAGTATTCGCTATTAGATATTCTTGCAAACGCGAACCAGGAGATTACATTCCAACTCAAAAGAGGCACGTGGCAGACATCCGAGCAAGGACGCACCAGAGCCATGAATCGTGCAAGCTGACGAGAATAACGGGATGAAGTGGAGAACGTGGGGCGAGAAATACGGACGCAACCTGCTTCCTATAAAAGCAGACTCAGAAGACAAAGAAGGGACGAAGGAAATATAGAGACTAAAAAGCTGCCGACGGAGAGAATCTGAGAGAAGAGTGGAAAGAATTGAGAGATCAATCCATCGTGCCTTTAAGGAGACTTGTCGTACGTGAAGACAACTTGACACTCGGATGCTTGAAGTCGCTGGCAATTGAGTATTTATATTTGTTTCGCCAATTTATTGCTTTATTTATAGTTTTTCACTTTATTGTTTTCTTTACAGTTTTTCGCAATTTACTGCTTATTTATAGCTTTTCGCATATTTTAAATTCGATTGTTTTATTCAAACTTTTACATTTATAAAGATCATTTATTAAATTCTGAGTATTTTTTATTCGCCTGTCTATTTAAATTTCAATTCAAGATTAGCAAAGATTGGTTTTTTCGTTAAAATTAATTCGCGGCGGAAACCATTTACTGAATGTAAAAGTATAGGGAGAGAATCGAGAGATTCTATTATTTAGCTTCGAGAGAAGTAAATATTTCTATGCTTTAATCTAGGTATTTTGTAAACGATAGTTTGCAATTCGTATTCGCTTAGAGATAAGGTTTACTAGAATTTCAGTACAAAATTAACGAACTTAAGATTCGAGAGAACTAAGTAAGTTGAGCGTTAGTTTAAATTGTTAATTAATCTGTGAAAAAATTTTATGCGAACTCCTGCAGCCTTCTTACATTATTTTACTCAATCAAAGCTACTTTTTACCAAACTACTTGATTACATAACAACCTGACAAATTGTTATAAAAATTCGCATTCGCACCAACTTACAAGTATAAATTAAATAAATTTTAATTCCCTGTGGAGATGACTTATTACTTACTTTAAAACTTGCTTCGACGATAATGTACACTTGCATTAGCAATTCGCAATAGAAATTCAATTATTTTCGCTAACCGCGAACCACCTATTCAGGGAACACTACTCATAAGATGTTTTCAAGGGATCAAATCTTAAACAAAATACGCTCAAACTAGTATTAAATAAAACATTACAACTATTCCTATGAATACAAAATATGAAATATGACTAGAAATTACAAGAAGTAAATATGCAACTATCTATCTATGGAGTATGGAGTCGGTGCCATTGTTGTCAATGACGTTGTAACGGTCCAGAATTTCAGAACGTCGTTTCAGGTTGGTTCGGCCGTTATTTTCCCGTTAAATGGTCCTTGAATGGAGTTTGGATTTAATTAGAATTAAATGTTGTTTCTTGGTTCTCGGCAGGGTTCATTCGTTATTCATGAGTTACCAGAGATCGTTCGGTATTGGAGTTGTAAAAGAATTAAAGTTGTGTTTGAAGGATGTCGACACTTTTTAAAGTTAAATAGAGGTTCTTGATTTTCTTGGATAGTTTAAAAGACTCGTTCATGGTTCTTGTTTTCTTGGTTGTAGGTTCAAGATTTAAAGTTTGGAGCTCGGTTTGTAATTAAAGAAATTAAGGATTTAATGGTTGTCTTTGGTGGGTTTCGAACCCAAGACCAAGTGCTTGGAAGTTTGGTTTGTAGAGAATTTTTAAAAGGTAGAAAAGAAATGTCTCGACTAGAATTTGATCCTTGGATTTTCGGGCTTTTATTTCTTTTAATTTATCAAAAGAGGGGTTAGGGCTTGTGGTGTTCTTTTTCTTCTCTTCTTGCTAAACACAACCAGCAGCCGCTCTCCGAAGAGATTGATCCCGCGAGTTCGTCCTTCGAATCCCAAGGTAAGATCGGTTTCTTTTTCCCATCCTCTCCGTTGTTGGGTTGTTCGTTGTGGTTTGATTGAGTTTCGTGTTTGGTTGTTGAGAATCTTGGGAATGTTCAGCTGTTGTCCGCAAGGTTCCTTGTTGTTCGTCGATCTCTTTTGTAGCCTCTCGTTCCGTCGCACGTATTTCGAACAAGGTAGGTTCGACCTCCTCCTTCGTCTTCTTCATTTGTTTCGGTTTTGGGGTTTTGATCCTTGAGATTTCAATCTTGTATCTCTTCCCAACTTTTCTTGCAGTCCTGATCCACCATAGACCCAAGCAGCCTCGATTTTTGAACCGGGAGGCCGAGTTTTCCAGATCGCAGTCGCGACTTTCGCCCCAGCCAGCTTCTTCTTCGCCCTAGCGAAATATCTCAGTCAAGCCACTGTCGCGGTCCTTCGCACGCCCGCCAGCAGTCTCGCCAGCATCCGGGTTCGCTCCAGCGAACACACCAGTTTGCCCAAGCGAAGTTCAGCGCCGACCGAGAGCGTCTGTGTCGCTTGCGCTTGCCGCCGCGCGCGCGTTCGCCTTCGCCAGTGGTTCGCCCAAGCGAATCGTCCGCATCTTTTTCGCCGTGTCAGCGCCACCGTCGCCGAGCACTTCGCCTCAACTAAGTCAGCTAGCCTTGGGCAGCCTCCATTTGTCCAGTTCGTTGGGTAACACACGTTCTGTCTGTAACCTCGTATATCCGTTAGTTAGATTAGATCCTTGCTAATTATTATACTTGTTTATGCTTTTTGATTCCTGCTAGGGATGGTTGTATGGTGACTTGCAGCTAGGAGCTTGTTTATTTACCTGTTGTGTGTTTAGTCTTCCAATCCAGGTAAGGATCTCTTACCGTGGGTTCGTGGACAATCCATTTTTCCTTTAATAGTTGATTGTATGTATGTCAAAGAACGGATGTATGTTAGTGGTTAGGATTCGTATTTGAATGAACCTTGTGCCATGTCTATTGCTTGTTTGCCATGTCTTACGCTTATTTGTCATGACTGAGCTATATTCGTATGTTTATATGAAAGCATGTGTGGATTGTCCTATGTTTAGCGAGACTGTAGTATCATATTAGATAGTGATAGAATGTTTCATGTAACCTGTGATTAGTGGATGTTATATGCGTGTTGATGACTGTGGAATGTGGTGAATGTATATTATCTGTATGATGTTAGATAGGATTGTAGGAGTCATCATCTGGGCTTGTGGCAGGAACGCGAATCAGTACTCCGTCTCTGACCCGTCGTCGTGGTTTAGCTAACCATGGGACAGCCTAGTCCACAATCTTGGGCAGAGGAGGCCACAGTAGAGCCTATAGGGTTAGGAGGATGATATGGCTTGTCCCGTCCCCGACCGTCGACACGATCTCAACGTGTCAGCTAGGTCCCAAGATTGTCGCCTTTGAGCAGGACTGATCCGTTGGTGTGAGCCTACCTTGAATGTATCCTAGCTGCAGGTGTGCGATGGTTAGGGCCAACATCGGCTTCGTGTGAGGTCTCGCACCCCTGATGTTCGGTGGCAGCGATCCGAGTCTTTAGGGCATGCGTACCTAGACCAGGGCAGTTAGCCCTCGACCAAGCTTTTACCTGGTTTCAGCAGCATGGGATCCATTAGCGCACTTCTCATGACAATGCCGAGTGGAGAGCTCCCTCGGGATCTTGAGACAGTGTACCCATAGTAGAAAGCCAAGAAAAGACGGGCAAGTTTCTGAGAGCTCGAGATTACTGATGTGATTGTGAAAACCTAATGGTGTAAGTCCAAAAACTGGCATCCTTGCCAGTTATGAGAAATTTGAAAAGTTATGAGAAAGTAGAAACGTTATGAGAAAGTAGAAACGTTATGAGAAAGTAGAAAAGATATGAGAAAGTAGAAACAATATGAGAAAGTAGAAAGTTAAAAGAAAGTAAAGAAAGCAAAGAAAGTAACGAGAGCTAAGTAAAGAAAGCTCAGAACGAATGAAAAAGAAAGAGTAATAAAGTTTTGTGTTTTGACTTGTATACCTTTAGCTAGATGATGAGTTTTAACGTATTGTACCTCGGTCGGGGATTCTTACTGAGTAAACTAGTTTTGCTCACCCTTATTATTTGTGGTTCCACAGGTAACCTGGAGTAGCAATCTTGATGGCTGGAGGAGCTGAGGAGAGATCATGGAATGTCGCTTCTGTTTATCATGTTTTAAGTTATTTGAACTCTGAGTCTTTATGTCAAGCACATTTGAATTGTTTTCATTTCATGTAGATAGGGCACGGAGCCCTTAAGTTTTATGAATGAACAACTGTCTGGATTCTCTGAATTTATCTGAATGAAAAGAGTTGTTTTGTTTTAAAAATTCTCTGCCCAGAGAAGCGATATAAATGTATTTGCTTGGAACAGGTATCTTGGAAACAGGAACAGGTTCCTAGTTAGTTTCTGGGATGAATTTAGTTTGTTTTAAACTTTCAAGTACGAGGTCTAGCTGATGTTCATAAACCTTTATTCCGCTTTAAGTCATGCATGTAGTAAAGGCCTAAGTCTAGGACCGTTATTTTGATCGGGTCTTTACAGACGTCCTCTTCACTAACACCGCAATCGTACTGAGTTCTTCCAGTTCTATAGATGAACATGGGCAATCTGGCACATCATCGTGAATGATATTCTTTTCAAAAATTTCGATAAAAAATGAACAAAAGAGAGAAAAACAAGCCTACTAAAAAAAACCCTTCTTTAATCCAAAATGATAGAGACTCGTGCTGATAACGTGTTATAAACTAATCTGAAAGAAAACAAACATAATGAATAAAGAACAAAGTAAAATATAAAGCAAAGGAGAGAAGAGAATATAAAGAGGAAGTTGTGAGAATTCTTATTCATTTGTGTGCATTTACTAGACTTACAATAACTCTATTTATAATACTATAAAGTACAAGGTTTGTATATTTTGTAAAACAAGGATATAATTAGCCAAACTAACTTACAGTTAGGGAGTCTCATCGTTAAATCTTACTTAGTAGATATCTATTTTTAACATTTTTCTTTTTTTTTATCTCAAATAAAAAAGTTTTTATATTTTTTTGCTCAAATATATCCAACCTTAAATTTAATGTCTAGATGATAAGTGGAACCTAGGATTATCACAAATATCCGATGGTATAATTTCCTAAAATCCAGTCTTGAATTTTATTTTATTTTTGGAAATAAATAAACAAAATAATAGGTAAATAAATGGTTTTCCACACACCTAATTTATTAAATATGTTTAGAAGAAAAAAAATGAGTAACAAAACAAAGGATCTAAAACGCTACGGTGCTACTACAAAGATGAAATAATACGTTGCGCATTGATAACTCTCAAGAATTGAGAGTTAATATAGGAAAGTAGAATATAATTTGATATGAATTTGCTAATATTTAATGGAATTAATATGAACTTTCGCTCATTTATAACAATGTTTCGCTTAAGCGGATGATCTTATGGTTTTCTGAATAGAATGCATTTTAGAAGTTTGGTTGTAGCAAAAGTGTTTGATTGTGTGCAATTACATTGTGTTAAAAGATTTGATGTTTCTTAAGTTGTCTAAAGCGAACTTGATGGAGCAAAAACGAAGTTCAAACAAATGAAGGAATCTCGCCAAGGCGAACCTGGTTGCCATAACGAAGCGAAGCACAACCCTTCGTCTCAACGAAGCCAAACGAACCAGAGACCAACGATCTAAAGCTCAACGAAGTTTACACCTTGACAAAGTTTCACCTAGCGAAACTTATCCCAGCAAGAGAAGTGGTCCCAACTTGGACAGCTTTTGCAGAGACAATCGTGGAGCAGAAGTGTCAGTGGTCCCTAGTCGAAAATGGTTCATGCGAGCAAAGGTGTCAGTGATCCCCAAGGACAATGGCCCATGCACCCACAAACTGTCGCTTGAAGGTCGAGTATAAAAGGAGCATTTCACCTCATTTGAAGTTTTTCGCGTTCGAGAGGATTGTCCGCCGTAGTTTAGCTTCGTTACAAATTTCCGACCACCATTTTCTTAGTTTTAGCCGTAGTTCATAGTTTTTCTGCTTTTCTAGTTGCTTCGTAGTTTAGCTCTAGCATAGGAGTATTGTAGCCGGAGTTGCAGAGTTTGGTCGGAGCCAAAGAAGAGTTGTTGAGAAACATCTCCGATCAGGCTTCTTCTATCCCTTGTTCCTCCTTTTATTGATTTATTTACTTTCGCCTTAGCATAACTTTGTAGTGAACATTTTACGAGCTTTCAATGAAGATAATTTATTGCTTTTCTATTGTTTTATCTTTATTCCGTATTATGAGTAGCTAATCAGTTCATTGGAAGGAAATAGGCAAGTAGGAAAGTTTCGCTGCAAAACTTTGGCTAAGTGATTTATTATGCATGTTGTGTTTCACCCCAAAATACTCTGTTTAGCTAACTGTTGTATTAACTTTGTTTCTCCTTCAAGAGAATGATGGAATCAAGCGAATGTGCATGTGTAACACTAGGTTTTGCTAAGTTAGCGCTTGCATGTAATTTGAATACTTAGAGATGAGGTTCGCCTAGTGCTATTTTGCTTAGTTTAAGCGAGTTTGAGTTCGAGAGAACAAAATCAGGAGTTCGAGAGAACCACTTCTAGAGCTCGAGAGAGCCAAAGAGAAGCAAGCAGTCCTTCGTTTCTTAGTGTGAAGTTTCGCCCAAGCGAAACTAGCCGAAAAGTCTTATGCCCCTTACGATGTTCATTTCATATTTATTTCACTTATTTTAATCATATTTCAATTCCAAATGACTCGTTACCTTAGTCTCTTAATTTCGCTTGAGCATAAGTTTAACACTAATCATTGTGGAGATGACTTTTACTTACATTAAAACTTGCTAAAACAAGAACTGTGTATACTTGCTCAACCTTAGAGACTCACACACTTTAGCTAGATCAGAGAATAGTTTCGCTTAAGCGAAACCAGCATTGACACGTCATCATTCTCTCTCCAATTTCTATTTTATTTAATATTGTGTGTAGAAATCTCCTAACACGCATCTAATTGTTAGTTTATGGCAAAGAAAGCAATCAATAACAACAAAATAACCTGGTCTGATATTCCATGTCTCAAAACCAATTGAAAAGCCAAAACAAACAGATTTAAATTGACTAAGGTTGTAATACATATAGAATGCAACTTTAAAATTTAGCAATGATTAGATCAAACCTAAAAAAACTCACCAGAGCTTAAAAAAACACAACCGTAGAAGATTGATGTCGATACGAGAAACCTCATATCATTGGAGATCCATTATGGCACATCATCGTGAATGATATTCTTTTCAAAAATTTCGATCAAAAATGAACAAAAGAGAGAAAAACAAGCCTACTAAAAAAAACCCTTCTTTAATCCAAAATGGTAGAGACTCGTGTTGATAACGTGTTATAAACTAATCTGAAAGAAAACAAACATAATGAATAAAGAACAAAGTAAAATATAAAGTAAAGGAGAGAAGAGAATATAAAGAGGAAGTTGTGAGAATTCTTATTCATTTGTGTGCATTTACTAGACTTACAATAACTCTATTTATAATACTATAAAGTACAAGGTTTGTATATTTTGTAAAACAATGATATAATTAGCCAAACTAACTTGCTGGTAGAGAGTCTCATTGTTAAATCTTACTTAGTAGATATCTATTTATAACATTTTTTTTTATCTCAAATAAAAAAGTTTTTTTTTTTTGACAAACTATATTATAAGATTAACTTTATATTTATGGCTAAATATTAGGTATAAGTCTATTTAAAAAATATATATATATATATTAGGTAAAAGTCATCATCATTTATGAATAATAATTTTCTTTTAAACCTTCATATTTTCAATTGTTAAAGCATATTAGTAAAAGCATGTTCGGCAAATGTCATATCAAAACTTCTCGTACAAGTCAATTCTTTTTTTTTTCTCAATATTAAATTATTTTCTATTGTTGCTACCATAATTCTTGGAGATATTTTTTAGTCTAGCTCCTCATTTCAGTTCTTACATTAAACTCAGTCCTTGGAGATGTTTAAACTCAGTCCTTACACATGGTAGTTTCCTTTATAATTAGTTAATATAATTTCATGCATAAATTGTTTTGTAAATAATGTAATAGATTTTTTTTTTTTAAACGAACATTTATTATGGAATTCCCATTGGGAAACGTAATAACTTTAAATGGAATTTTGAAAACTGCCTGCAACACCATAGCTTGTACGATGTAAACCGGCCTTTTCAATAGCCGATGCCCCCACTTCGTTAAATAGATTTCAAAGAGAATGCCTTTTCAAAAAAAAAAAAAAAAATTAAATGCATAAATAAATAATTAAAATTTTAATTAAAAGGAACAAAAATTCATGAATAGGAGCGAATTATGAGTGGGGAGATTCAAACTCAAGTTTTCTAAGTCATTATGAATACATTGATGTCACTTAAGTTATTGCTTTACTGCCAAATTATTGTTTTATTTTGTTTATTAATGCTCACTTCAAGATTTTTATTTTTATTAACTTAGTATTTTTTATGAAAAATATATTTTAGTTCTTATATTTGACATTTAGTTATGAATTGGTTCTTATATTTTAAAATTAAACATTTTTACATATTTCAGTAACGCTCACAAGTAGTTTAATAAAAATTGTTGGCTAAAATGATTATTAAATTAATTTTAAATTTTAATATATTGATGTAAGAGTTATTTTAGCTTTTAAATAAACTAAAATTTTAAAATAAATTAAATTTAAAAAAAAATATAGTGTCTAAAAGTAAGTATTAATCAATAATAAAAATATTTAATTTTGAAATATATAGATCAAATTGAAACTAGATAATAAATATTAGGTCTAAAAAAATAAAAAATAAAAAAAAATTAAGAAAAAATTCAATAACATTTGAGTGGAGGAATTTGATTTCCTAACCACTTCATTGCTAAGCCAACTATCGATAATCTATTTTCTCAAAAAAAAAAAAAAAAAAAACTATCGATAATCTATGAATTCAACCCTTAAAATATTGTTGAATATTAAAATAAAATCAAGCAATTTAATTTGAAATCCTACTTTAAATGCTACTTTACCTTAAATCCATTTTTTAGTTCAATAATTTGTAAAGAAAAGAAAAGAGTGTAATAATTAATAAATCTTTAAAAAAACTGTTGTAGGTAGGAAATTCTACCATCCCATTTTAAATTTTGGCAATTTTATTCTTTATATAGTTGTTTTTTTCTAAAAATTTATACATCCATAATATTTCTATTTAATTTTATTATTCTGAACAAAAAAACCATTTTCTCCACGAAAGTCAAAACCAAAACTGTATTGCACACAAATATTTTAAGTTTTGTTAACTTTTAAATCATTAAATTTTGCATAAGTATATCTTAGAAAATCAAAAGATTATATGAGTTGAATCCATATTAACTATCTACTTACAAATTTTTATAACAATAAAAAAAAAACTTATAAGATTCGATTAACCCATGAAAAAATAGTAGAAATGTGTAAACTCACCGAAAATAGTTATAAAAGAAAAAAAGTTAATGTATTTTCCAATACAAACATTACACAATTACTCAAAGAACATATATTACAATCATAAAAGTTGTCAATTCAATCTCCACAAATTTTCATTAAAAAGAAAAATGGTTGAGTTCAACTAACATAAAAGATGCAAATAAATATCGATAAATATAAATGAAACATATACATTAGCGCTAATTCATTACGCTAAAAAAAACTCTTATACCGAATGAGTCAGTGACACATTAATTTCATTATTTAGTTGTAAACCAGTTCAACACCAGCATTACGGATTCGATCCCTAGAATTGATATTTGTAATCCCCTCCCCAATTTATACTAAAAAAAAAAAAAACTTATTAATAGTATAAAGAGAGTGAATTACCTGAAGAATCAAACAAAGGCAGTCAGAAATCTGACATAGAAATAAAACAAACAGCACTTTATAAATGAAGCAATGTTTTGACCCTTTTGAGAGGGTGAAGACCCTGTCATCTTTCAACAATTAGCTGGCATCCATTCTTTCTTTTTCTTCTTTAAATTAAGGGCTCCTTTTATAATGCTTTCCTTTTTTCCTTTTTTTTTTTTTTATAAACAAGAAACAAAATGTATTTGATAATTTGTTTTTCTGATAATTTCTTGTTTTTTTAATTATTTTGAGGGGTTTTTTTCGTCTTATAATTTAAAAAGAATTAAATTATATAGTATATTAATATATAGCACACATTAAAATATCAAAAAACAAATTGCATTATTTGATATACATAAATCTTTTATCTACATTTTTATTTTCTTAAAATCTCAATACGCCTTTTTCTTTAATAATCTCAATGAAAAATTAATAAAAAAAAAATAGATATGATATTTCTCTATCATTCTTTTGAAATGATTAACAATTTTATACACTACAATTTTAGCGACTTTCAAGAGTACAAGAAAATTAAAATAATATATAAATAATATTAAAAAAGAAAAAAAAAAGAATATATAAGTAAAAAAACAAATCGAAATAATATATTATAAAATATATTTATTTCAAAATTAAAAAATATAAAAAAATTAAACATATCTATTGTAAAATATAAAAATAATAATTATATATTTTATTGAATATTAAATATAAATAATTAAAATTTATTTTAATAGAAAAAAGTTTAATATAAAGATGGTTATATATTTTAATTTAAATAATAAATTAAATCAATATAAAAGTATGTGACAAAATTCAAATTGAAAAAAAATTATTGATATATGACTAACCTTGCGGTCGAACTCTGGACTCAACACATACCGCAAAATATTTCATAAAAAAACACACACTTAATGAAGATGCACATGTGCACGCAAGCTGACCTGAACAGTCACGGACATAAAAAAAAATCAGCAAAATAAATATGTGGTGCTTGCCAATAGGCAAAAATACTTTAATTTTGTCCATTTTAGAGATGATTTACCTTCGGTATTTATTAACTACTTCTTAAAATGTACTAAAATAAACTATTTCTAAAAAACTACATTCAAACAAACTATTATAATTACTCAAAATAATTCCTCATTTTTAACCATTTAAAATACCTCTCTATTTTTTTACTATTCATTTTTAATCATTCATTTCTAACTAATCAAAATAATTTCTCATTTCTAATGATTTATTTTTAATTATTCATTTCTAACTACTCGAAATAACTCATTTCGAAGGGTAAATCCAGATTTTCAAATTTGGGGTGCCAAATATATTTTTTTTTTGTTCGCAAGTGTATGAGTACACTACCTCAAAAATTTTAATGAAAGAAACCTCCAATCGTGAGTGGTCACTATGCTAAAATTCTTAATCTTCTACAAATTACATATCATGATTTTTCTATAATTGATTTTATTTATAAAAAAACATGAAAATTAGGGGTCAAAAATTGGATTTTATCAAAACAAAAAATTTCAAAAGTTTGATTCCACACCCTTAATTTAATAATTTTTTTAAATTTTCAATATGCTATCTCATATATTCTTAAACTTTCAATTATATAATATAGTTTTTCATTGAATTAAATACTAAAGTTTATTTAATAAATAAAAAAACCTATTTTAATTACATTTAAAACATTTTTAAATGGTAAAACTTTATACACATAATTTTGTAAAGTAAATGTAGTTTACGGATATAAAAAAAACATTATGTAAAAAATTAATTTTAAAAAATTATATAAAAATATTAAGTGTAAAATATTTTTAAAGATAGTTTTATATATATTTTAAATATATATAATACAGAAAATAAAATAACAATGAAAGAATTGAAATATATTAAAAGAAGCCAATTTACATACACTCGCGTAAAAGACAAAATTAGGAGAAAATGAAACGTAGGGAAAAAATAGAGAAAAGGAAATAAAAAAGAAAGAAAAAGTGAAAAGGTTATATATATATAAAAATGGTTTTCCTCTCTATAACAAAAATGAGTTAAAAAATTGTATCTATAACACAAAATTAAAAATAATTGTACATATACTAAAAACGAAAAATTGACCATTTGAAGAGAGTGATTGAGTTCAATCACTGTTAATTAATTAATTCAATCGAATAAATGTGATGAAGCTCAATTATTTAAAAAAATGATTGAATACAATCAAATATTGGTGATTGACTTCAACCACTCTAAATTTATAATAAATTTTAAGGAAAAATTGGTATAAACCAAGTTTTGATAAAATGTGCTATAATTTTAAGGAAATTTGTTATGTATACCAACTTTAAGGTCCTCTATTAAAATTATAGCACATTTTTATTAAAAATTCGTTTATACAAAAATTCTGAATGATTGAGCTCAATCGAACTCAATCAATAACTAGTGATTGAACTCAATCAGTTTGTTAAGTGATTGAGCTCAACTGATTCAGTTCAATGACTAGTTATTGATTGAGTTCGATTGAGTTCAATCACTCAGAATTTGGTATATGTGCAATTATTTTCAGTTTTGTACTATAGATGCAATTTTTTAGCCAATTTTTATTATAGTCCTAAATTATATTATATATTAATAAGTTTAAAAAAAAATTGTTATACATGCAATTTTAAGATCCTCTATTAAAATTATAGGAGGAAAGTACACTGATTCAATGTCTCCGGAGAAAGGAATTAAAAAATCAAATTAAACAAAAATAACTATTATTGAGCATTCGAGATTCGAACTTTTGCCAATAAAAATCTTGGGGCCATATCCGTTAGGCTGCTAGTGAATTTAGTTTTCTAGAGATAAATTATATTATATATTCATAAGTTTTAAAAAAATTTGACTCTGTTTTAATTATTCAAAATAAATTTTTATTTTAAATTTATAAGAAAATAAACTATTGTCTCTAAAATCTTTAAACAACATCGAAATGATATTTTTGGTGCAACTTTCTTCATAAAAAGAAGGGAAAATCTACATCCAAATAAATTCTTACAAAAACTTCAATTTTCTAATTACTTGGAATAACTCTTCAAACTAATTTCTAATCTAAAACCTCATCCAAACCACCTCCTTTGTATTCTATTAGGATTAAGTTTAATATATAACAAACTAAACAACGGAGCTTTTTAAAAAAATGAACAGCTAGAAACTTCGGGCCCGTTTGGTAACACTCCCGTTTCTTGTTTCCTGTTTCCTGTTTCTTGTTTCTGATAGACTTATATGGCCAATTCCAAAATATATAATCAATCCAAATTTCCAGTAATCCAGACAAAAATATATTCAAGCCTTTTC
>JBBMEF010030269.1:0-16067 GCA_037832685.1 Sicyos baderoa | reverse complement strand
AATTATAATATATATTTATATAAATAGAAGATATAATTACTCAAAATAATTAAACTATTTACTTTTTTTAATCTTACTATCTTCATTTGAGTTTCTAAACTTAATTTTATTATAATAATTATGTTATCCATTTATTTTTATTTATGATTTTCATTGTTTTTAACCTTCATCAAATTTATGAATATTACAATAAAAAATATTTAATATCTATTATTTTTTATTATAAAAAAACATCACTTCACTCTCTTTCTCATTCCATCAAACATCAATTCACTATCACATCATTTCATTTCTCTTCCATTCCCATCTCACCAAACACCAATTTATTATTACTTTTCTTTTCAACCCTTCCCACCAAACACTAATTTACTCTCACTTCCCTTCCCTTCATTTCCTTTCATTTCCCTTCCCGCCCTAGCCAAACAAGCCCTTAGTGGGTCTTTTGTCACATTAAATGCAAGCAGGTAAATTTGTAGCTAAAAGTTAATGGAAGTTAGTAGGAAAAGGCCTTATGCTTCTAGAGGCCATTTTAACTTATGGTAGGTCATAGTTCTACATGACCTATAATAAATACGTACCAAGATGCAAGTCTTTAATGCTACATTAAACTAAATATCTTTTCTATATATGTACATTTAAACTTTGTTAACTTTTGTACGTATTTATGTTGAATTAAAAATAAAATAAAAATAAACCACATATTTCAGTAAAACATATCTCAACTGACCAAAAAAGGGTAAGAAATCGAATTTCCTACTCTAATTACTGTTGATTTTTAAAAAAAAAAAACTTGTTTTTTTTTTTTTTTTTTCAAATTTTTAATAAATATTTAGAATTTAGTAATGACTTTTAATGTGGTATAGAGTTAGTGCAAAATTTTAAAATAAATATTGACTTATCAAACAAATAAAACAAAACAAACTATTTTGTTCCATCCTAAAAGTGTTTGTTTACAATTTTGTGTTTGGTGGATACTATTCAACCATAATTTCAAAAAAATAATAATAATAATAAAAAAAATATACTATTCAACCATTCATTTTATTAAATCGATTATTCAACCATTCATCGAAAGAAAATAAAATATCGTACTAGAAAAAAAAATTCCCAATATTCTCATACTAGTTTGTGATTGTCATCACTTCAAAAGAAAAGAAAGACTTTGTGATTGTCATGGAGTCTCACAATTCAGCTGTTTTGTTTTTTCAGGAAAAATCTATTTATTTGTGCATAACATATACTTCCTTGACCCATAACAACATTAATTTATGTATGATTTTTACAATAATTAAGAGAAGAGATTTGAGCCAACAAGAGCAATTGCTCAACGACGTGCAATAATTTTTTGGATTTAAATTCTCTCATCTCTCATTATTATAATCTAAAAAATAAAGAAATGGAGTCTCGAACTTATATAAATTAAAGTTACGAGTTTAAACTTACCTCCTTCAATGTTTTTAATTTTTTTTTCTTTTAAAAATACTTCCTTGACCGCATAATTTAAGTTCGTTATTCTTCTTTCAACAAGAAACTTAAATTTGTAAAGTAAAATTTTCATTCTCGTTCCATTTAAACACCTTTTACTTTGAAATTTGACCAATTGTAACCACTTTTTTTAGTTAAATAATGTTTGAAGATGGTATATTTGAATTGATCACAATTTCTTATTTTGTATTGATTGTAAGCTTAGTATTTTGAATCAATGCAAATTCTTCCCAAATGGCATATGCTTAACCATCATACTTCATTTATATATTACAACCTTAAACCAAACCATTGGAGAAGGACCCAAATAAAACCCCAATTTTGTTCTCTCCCAGTCAAATCTCAAGCTATAAACATGCACACTGGTCCATAAACAACTGGCCTTTTTCCTCTTCCCATCATTATTTCTAAAAAAAAAAAAAAAAAAAAAAAAAAAATCAATCAATCTTGGTTTGGTACACAAACAATATTTTTGGTATGTAGTATAGTATCCTCCTCCCTCTCTCCTCCTCTTCCTTTTTTTTTAACACCCAATTTGCAAATCACAACACAAAAAAACATAAAGTTGAAAGCTTTGATTAGTTTAAACAAAAATGTGATTGAAGGGAGAAGAAGAGGGAGGGAAAAAAAAACACAAAACCCAATGTTTGTGTTTTAAGGCAGAGGAAGGAAGACCCCTTTTTGTGAAATGACTGTGCCTTCTCCCCCAAACATTCTTTGGTTCACAAAAGAAGAAATAAAGAAACAAAAACAATACCCATATAAAATAGTGTACTACTAATATATGCACCATTCACTTTATCTTTATTGCCTATCTTTAGAAGATTGCTTTTGCTTTTAATGGTAGACCAAAACAGGGCAGCAACACACAACAACAAGAAAAAAAAGAAAGGGCATATAGGGTTTGGGCTCAGGCTGCCCCTTGTTAAACACCATGGCTTTGCTGACCAAACAGGACAGCTTTTGTTTGTTGAATTTGCCAAGGATTTAAATGGAGAATTTATTCACTATTCTTTAAAAATCTAAGATCTAAACAAATGGATTGTTGTAACTACTCAAAATAGATCTTCGTTTTAACTACTAAAAATAACTCATAATTTCTTTCAAATTTGCATCCAAACGAACTACTTTTTCCAACTTTAAACTAACACTCAAGTCCAGAATTTGGAATCCAGATTTGTCCCAATTGGACACTGGCATTCCCCTGCGACCTGACGACATTAATAACTAACATTCATCGCTATTAAGAATGAAGACCGTCTCCATAAACTAACCTAAGTCCTTTCAGCATACTTTGTCCTCATTCACATGCATCCTAGGAATAAATTTCTAGGACATCCCCAACTTAAGACTACTCTAAGCTAAGTATACTTGACTGTGAAGTTTTTTAGATTGAGCCACCGAAAAGAAAGGTGCACATTATTGGTATAGATAGTATAAATTATATCTATTAAGTCTTCTATTCATATGTGAACCTAATTTGCTCGGGATGGTTACCATTTAATTTCTATTACTCAAAATAACATTTTTGTATGAAATTTCATTCAAACAGCTCATTTGGTGTTTGGTTTTGTGGTAAAAAAAGGAAGGCTAAAAAAATAAAATACATGCCCGTTGCTCCATCATGTTGAGTCTGTTGAATTAGAGAAAAGGAAAAGGAGATAGACCCTTAACACTGACTTGTCTCTCTCTCTTTCTTTCTTTCTTTCTTTATTTTCTTTCTTTCTTCTCTTCTGCACTTTATACTGTTCAAATTCAATATTTTGCTGTTTTTTTTTTTACAGAGAACGAGGCCCTTTGAGCTTTATATCTCTCTATTAACTATCTATGTTATGTTTGCCTTCTGCATTGTCTTCTTTTACTTCAGAATCTCTCCACATTTCTTCTCATTCTTTACAAGTTTTTCCCTTCTCTATTGGGTCTCTCTTGTTTTGGGCAAAAACCCTTAAAAAAGTGATCTTGGCTGGAGAATCATTTGTCAAATTTCTTCTACTCTGATGGGTTTTTGATGATTTGAAGAGAAACCCTCAAATTCTTAGTGGGGGAACAATGGGGGATGATAATTTCAAGAAAAGCAAGGTTTTTTCTTCAATTTTGTTAAAACCCCATTTGGATACTGTTTCTTTCTAATCTATTCTCTTGTTTGTTCTTCCCTTTTATGGTGAAGGGGAAATGGGAAACTGATTGTTTGTTTTGTTGTTTTTCTTTTTGGGGTTTTGAAGCTCTCATGGTCCAAGAAAATGGTTAGGAAGTGGTTTAATATTAGGTGCAAAAGTGAGGATTTTCAGGCTGATGATGTTGCTTATAGAGGTAGGTTTTTGATTTTTCAATCCCTTCTCTTTTTCCATATCCCACAAAGCCAATATCTAAAGCTTCTCAATTTTGATTCTGAAATTCAATATTTTTTGTGCAGGAAGTGAAATGGATTACAGAAGCAGCAGCTTCTCAGAGAGGGAGCCTTGCACCATCAAGAAAAGCAAAACAGGTTCATAAAACACAGAAATTCAGAGATTTTGGTTCTGTTTTTCTATACTTGGTTCTTCTTCTTCTTTATTCTGAGATTTTGTTCTATCTTGTTATCAATCCACAGAGAAATTCAGCAAAAAAGGCGAGCAGGGACCGAGAAGGAAGATGAATCTTGACATTCCTAGAATTATAGATGTGCAAAACCATAGGTAAAGTAGTATAGATATGTTATATATCATCTCTATATCTAGACTGGTTTTTTCTTGCATTTGCTTTGGTTTTGATTCGGTTTCGTCTTCAGCATTTTTGTTGGTACATGGAATGTGGCTGGAAGATCTCCTTCTAGCAATCTAAATCTGGATGATTGGCTTCAATCTTCACCCCCTGCAGATATTTATGTTCTTGGGTATGAATTTTGATACACTTTTTTCACATATATTGCTTTTTTTTTTTCTTTTTTTTTCTTTTTTTTTCTTTTTTTTTTTTGTATAGTTGGTCAATTTGGTTTGTTTTGTCTTTTAGATTTCAGGAGATAGTTCCATTGAATGCTGGTAATATACTGGGTGCAGAAGACAATGGCCCTGCTAAAAAGTGGCAGGCTCTCATTAGAAAGACTCTAAACAATCTTCCAGGAACCAGTGGGAGTAATGCCTGCTATACTCCCTCGCCAATTCCGAAACCCGTCGTCGAAATAAATGCAGATTTTGAGGGGTCTGCTAGGCAGAAGAATTCATCTTTCCACCATCGTCGATCGTTTCAAACGACTCACAGCTGGAGAATGGATAGTGATCCTTCAATTTCCCAGCCACGACTCGATAGACGATTCAGTGTATGCGACCGTGTTATCTTCGGTCATCGGTCAAGTGATGTTGATCCTAACTTTAGATGGGGCCACAGGCCAAGTGATTACTGCAGACCAAGTGACTACTCAAGACCAAGTGACTATTCTAGGCCAAGTGACTACTCTAGGCCGAGCGACTATTGCAGGCCGAGCGACTACTCGAACTCGAGGCCTAGCGACTGTTCAAGATGGGGCTCATCGGACGATGATAATGTTTCATGGGAGTCACCTAGCACTGTTTTATATTCACCAGTGTCCCATGGGGGATCTTCATCCCAGGATGGTGGATATAGAATGCCAGGACATTCAAGATATTGCTTGGTTGCAAGCAAACAAATGGTTGGCATATTTCTCACAGTATGGGTAAAAAGTGAATTGAGGGATCATGTTCATAATATGAAAGTTTCTTGTGTTGGTAGAGGATTGATGGGCTACCTTGGAAACAAGGTATCAATCTAAACAACGATAGCAATTTTAGTTTCATTTTGTGATATCTCGAAAGTTTTCGGTTAGTTGAAACGAACTCTCTGATCTATTTCAGGGATCAATTTCTATCAGTATGTCTTTGCATCAGACAAGCTTCTGCTTCATTTGTACTCACTTAACATCTGGAGAGAAAGAAGGCGACGAGCTCAGAAGAAACTCTGATGTGATGGAGATACTCAAGAAGACAAGGTTCCCACGAGTTCACGGTTCAAGCAGCGACGAAAAATCCCCAGAAACAATCCTTGAGCATGAGTAAGATATTTTCTCATCTTCACCTACCATAAAAGTGCAAAGGGAGGGCTTTTATTCTACAACATTTTTGTACATTGTTCTGACCATCTTAAGCTACCTTGCAGTCGTGTTATTTGGCTCGGGGATTTAAACTATCGGATTGCTCTTTCTTATCGATCTGCCAAGGCGCTCATCGAGATGCAAAATTGGATGGCATTGCTTGAGAAGGATCAGGTATAACTGGATAACCTCATCTTTGTAAATACTTTGGAACTTCAAATGCTTTCTGTCAAGTATCAACCAACTTTTTTTCCTATGCAGTTACGAATAGAACAGAGGCGTGGCCGTGTTTTTGCTGGATGGAATGAAGGAAAGATTTACTTTCCTCCTACGTACAAGTATTCGACTAATTCAGACCGATATTCAGGAGAGGGTGCTTACCCGAAGGAGAAACGCCGTACACCCGCTTGGTAAGTTCATCTTGCCAGACCATTCTGTTTAATCTCAGTTCATTACATTAGCATGGTAGGAAATTATTAAGTGATGAAAGGTTAACAGATAGAGCATCAAGTATCAGATTTGTCAGGAAACATAAATTTCTGTCTATTAATTCAGCATGTTGATTTATGTATTCTGTTTATGAAGGTGCGATCGGATATTGTGGTATGGAGAAGGTCTCCATCAGGTATCCTATGTCCGAGGAGAGTCTAGATTTTCAGATCACAGACCGGTTTATGGAATGTTTTGGGCCGAGGTCGAGTCAAGCCGAGGGAGATTGAAGAAAAGCATGAGTTATTCCAGTTCCAAGATTGAGGTCGAGGAGCTTCTCCCATTCGCACATGGATACACCGAACTAAACTTTTTCTGAAAGTGAGATCATGGCTACACAATCCAGCCATGTATAGAGTGAGGCCCTTGGAAAAGCTTAAAAGTAAGCTATATCCCCATTTCAACAACCCTTTTGTAGCCAAGCCATTCTGGCCTATCGTTTTTCGGCTGACCCGAAAACACTGTATATCAACTCCTAGAAAATTTTCCAATAAGATTCCTCCCCAAATAGAATGATGTCCTTACAGCAATCAGTGACAAATTTAGATTAGAATTTGTTCAACTCTCCCATAATTTCAACCCTCAAGAAAGCAATCTGATTTGATTTGCAATCTGGTCCCATATGGTGGTGGAGCTCATCCTTGAAGGCTGATGGGGACATTTCTAGCCCACAGTCCAAAAAAGTATGCTTCTGCCCTTACTTTTCTTTCTTTCTTTGAATTGTGGGGTCTCAATTTATTTAATCTCATATTGCTTTTTGCTCTTTTAACAGGTCCTCATTCTGGATTCTCTTTAGGTTAGCTAATTTCACTGACCTGCCTTCCCAACACATTGTGCCTTTGATCATCATCATATCTTGTTAGCTGCTGAGTTTAGTCACTTTTTAGTACAACCTGCATAATTCGGTCTCCTAATCGACATCGCTTAGCTTTCGGGTAATCATTGGTACACCCATTAAGCAATTGCTGATTACTTTCTGTACTTGATCAATTATTGTGGCTTCTTCATGCTCTAATCATGAAAAGCTCCTCCTGGTTTTTGTAGGATTGGAAAACTCCATCCAGTAACGCGGCGCCACGTGGAGAATCGACTTATATTTTTGCCTTACTCTTGAATTTTTTCCTCTCTTCATTTCTTGATTCTTTATCTCTGTTTAGGAATGCACATTGGTTAGTCAAGTGAATGATTTGTAGCTCTCTCTTTTTTTTTTTTTTTTCTTTTTTTTTTTTTTTTTTAATGAGACTAATTTACAATAGTGATGTAAAAATGGTGAAAACCCCTAAAAAAAAGTTAAAGAAAAAGATCATTTATTACAGTGTGAATTCTGAATTTTCCCTTCTCTCCTGTGCATTTCATCACTTTTACTGTAAAAAGTGATTTTGTTGATTGTTTTCTCAGGCATGCCCCTCTCCTTCTTTCTGCCCCTCCCAGTTTTTTTTTAACAATAAAGAGGGAATGTTTGGGGGCAAGGAGAATGAGTGGTTATGGAGAGGATTAGAATATGGAGAGAATGATTACCGGAGTTATTATTAACTATGTTTCGGGTGAAGAAAATTATTATATGGAGTGCATGGATAAGGAGGAAGTTGGAGGAAAGAATGCGAGATAAGATTTACCTCGTGTTCGTTTAGGATAAAAATATCTTTCCTCAACTTCGCATTCCAACCCTTCACTCTAATTTGTCCTTCAAACAACCTTTTACTGTCTACTAACTTCTTTTCCTACAACCACTCCTAGAGATAACTTTATTAAAACATGGCTTTCCTGCAATCATTAGTTTAAACACAGTTTTCTTACCACTCTTCCTTCGAACAACCATTTTTAAATATGATTTTCGTGCAACTACTCATTCCAACACAACATTCAAACCATTCAATTCTTCTCCTATCCAAACATATCATAAAGAAAATGAAGAGAATAAATAGCAATTACCGGAGGAATAATTTTCGGTAAGTAATTACATATTCTCTCCATAATCATTATCATTTCCTTACATCAAACACTCTTTAGAATGAAGTTATGTTTTCATTACAAAGCCAGCCTGTGATGTGAATACAAATGAACAAAACTAAAAAAAAAAAAAAAAAAAAGAAAGCAAGAGACAAAGGTGCAGGTTTTGGCAGGTAATAGAAACCAAGATTCAGAAAAAAAGCTTTTGTTTTTGTATTCTTATATCTTCAAAATTGGTTCCCACAGTTGACTGAAAGGAGAAAAAACACCCACAAGCAATTGTAATCATAGCTAATCAATCCCCCAATTTGACACCCACCAGTCAATTTTTAAAAGCAGAATTGTCTGTTTCTGTTTATGAGATCCATAAAACAAGCACACTGCTAAACAACCAACTTCTGCCATTTCTTGCAGACCATATGATTTTGTCAAAAAACATGCTTCAAATTTAGACATATCAAATAAATACCTCAAGTCAAACTTGTTGGTCAACTTGTAAATTTCTATTATGAAGGCCTGAAAGGCTGAAACTCCATTGCTTTCCCAGGCTCAAAATAGAATTTTGTTATTTGGTTTGGAAATTGATTGTTGGGACTGGATTAATGGGCTCTTTTTCTTCACTATATTTGGTTCTTGTTTTTGGAAATTAAACATGTGAATACTTTTTTCAGGTATGAATTTTGTAATTCTATTTTGTGTTTTGCCCAAAAAGCCTAGGACTTAGTTTAGAAAATGGATTTCATGTTTTGAAAACTTATGACAAAATCACTTAGTGGCTAATTCTAAATGAGCAAAACTCCTCTACACATAGATATGTAAGAGACTCTGTATTTTAAGAATATAACATCATTAGGTGCCATAAAATTTATACACTTTATAAAATAGTTTTCTTGTAAAATAATTTTTATGGCATTAATGATACTGTATCTATATGTTGGGGGAGTTTTGATCATTCTAAAGACTGATATTACAATTATTTATGGAAATAGGCCCACAAATGTCCCATTGATAAATGGTGTTTGGACTGGACTTTGGAAAGTTGATTTGTTGTCACTATGAAGAGGCAGATGATAATAGGAATCCATATAGGGTCAGGCCTTTCATACAAAAAAGTCCAATAAAAAAGTGAGCCAATAATTATTTTTGAAGATTGGAATTAATTATTTATAATTGATTCAAGTCAAACATATGCTCTTGAAGTTACTGATTGTATTATTATCTTTCACGAGATTCAAGAGACTATTTAAGCTCATTTTATATAGAAGGGCTCAGTGAATAAGGAAGTAAATAAACAGGCTGATAGAAAATGTCCAATATATTATTATTCTAAGAAAACTCGAAATTAGTCTTGTCGTCACCCCAGTGCTATCAAGTGTTGAAACTAATCTTAACTCAACCTAAGTTCTAACTACTTTGCAAAGTTTAAGATTGAGAGCTGCTTGGTAGCTCAACCTAGTTGACAATTGAGATCAAAGCATTCAATCTAGCTAAGACTAGTATGTACTTAAATGGGTGGTGGTAACTCCCTTTTGGAATATACATTTATTGAACTAGCTAGATTAGCCAAAGTGATAGGAGGTAAGTCTAGATGCCTTATTTTATTTTATTTCTTTTAATAAAATTTAATGATTGAGAGATTCAAATATGTTAACATTTAAGTTAAAAATTCCTGCGTTTTATACAGAGTTGGGATCATCATGGTTGAAGTATACAATAAATTTTATCTTTTATCATTTTAGACATTTTAATTTAATTATTATGATTTAAGAGCTTAGTTTTTTTTTTGGTCCCCAAATTCAAGTGGAAGATTCTAACCTAAAAATATGATATTATTATTCTTAAATAAATGAGAGTTAAATATCGATTTTCATGATCGATTACGTGGCCATGATATTAAATTAGATTACCACGAAACAATAAAATTATTGGATGATCAATCATTTCACAGTGATAATTTCGATGAATCATATCTACCAAGATTGAATCAAACACTATTTGTCTTGTGCGCGCAACAAATTTTTATTTAGTTCGACAAGAGATATATATTTAAATATACAACTTCGAAATCAAAAGTACATGTCAAATTATCGTTAGACTCAACTTGAAAGGCACCTTATATACATTAGGCCAGCCTACTATACTTTTCTACCGTTTTAATACCTAAGTTTATCACTCTCTCAACATTTTTTTTTTATTAACCACTAGAAAAGATATATTTTATTGTTTGATGGTAATCCAGTTTAATTAACACTATGATTATGCGTACGATCCAAAAATTACTATTTGATTCTTATTTATTTAAGAGTATCAATGCTCTTTTTATAGGGTTTGTAGTCCTCTCCCCCAACTTATATTAAAAAAATAATAAAAATAAAAATTCTGGCATCCTCTCCTCATTAAAAAATATTTATTTAATTTGTTATCCTCTCACTAACATATTTTTAAAAAAATAAATACATTTTAGAAAAAAAAAGAGATTTTTTATGGGAAAAAAATCTTTTATGAATGTCAAATTAAAATAAGGAGATTTTGTATATATATTAAAAAAAAATTAAATAGTTCCATATATAACATAATTTCCAAACTTATTCATTTGAAGCACAAAAATAATTGAAGTCTATCGGTTTGTACTATCTAATTACTCAAAACCAATTAAAGTTTATCAGTTGAGTTTATTAGTTGAACTAATAAAAGTTTAAAGTCTATCAAATAAATCGATAGAAGTTTAATGATGGTAGAATATGAATTTTAGACAAAATATGCTATGAATGAATTATTTTTAAAAATGTGGTATAAGTATAATATAATGAAGTGTCAAATTAAAAAAAACTTCAGCAGAAAATAAATAATGGATGTCTTTCAATTAATTAACCTATTAAAACAATGAAATAAGTCAAAGGTAGCATACCTCTACTGACATCTTGTATGACCTAGTAACCATGAGGTTACAGGTTCGAATCCCCCTCCCCCAATTGTTGTATCAAAAAAAAAAAAAAAAACAATGAAATAAAAATATTTTATTATGCATGTAACATTGTTTTTTTTTTTTTGTAATGTTATAATTAAAATAGGGGACGCTATAATTTATGTATTATATCAAAATTTCAACAATTTATAAGATTTAATTAGAAATGAAAATATTTGATAAAAGAAATTAGAAGTAATTTAAAAAAAAAAAGGAATTTGCATGAGGTAAGAAAATTGCATAAATAGCAATTTTTAAAAAATATTTGTAAATATAGCAAAATCAGATTTATAGACTTCATCAATAGTGTCCGATAAACTCCATTAATAGTGTCTGATAGAATCTATCAATAGACTCCATCAATAATGTCTGGTAGACTCCATTAATAGTGTTTGATAGACTTCATCAATAGTATCTGATAGTGTCTGATGAACACCATCAATAGTGTTTGATAAAGTCTATAAATTTTTTTTATTATATTTGCAATATTTTTAAAAAGTTGCTATAATTCTAATGTATAATAAAAAATTTGGTATAGAGTGCAAATTCTTTTTTAAAAATGAAATGATTATAAGAAAATAAAATAATCGAAAGATAGGCACAACTTCGAGAATCGCATCTTGTAGCTACTGATTATGAAGATGAAGATGAAGATGAAGCAATATTTTTATGGACTTATTGGGAGACAGACATATATGCAGTACAATCCAACAAAATGCCAATTTGTTTAATTATTTGAACGTAGCCATGTTTCCGAACCAAATACCTTAAAATAGTGAACCCCCGTTTGCATGCAAATCAACACGTCGGCACTGAGGTGTGTAGCCAAAATCACCGTCCCGTCGCCGCGTCTTCACGTTGGAGTTGCCACGTGGATCTCTGTCTGCCACGTTGGACACTCGGCGATCCTGTAAGTAGTATATAAGCAGGCAATGTGGAAGTGTGTTTCATCAGCATATCAAACATGGCGTGCTTTAATGTTAAGCTTCGGTTGTGTCTGTTGGGGTTCGCTCTTTTTGTGGCTTGTGTGGGGTGGGGTGCTGAGAGTGAGAGCTTGGGTGACCGGGTGAGTCCTCGGGCGGAGTATGAGGTGTGCCGGCTTCGCTGCAAACTGACCGAGCGTGGAGCGGAGGAGCAGTCGAGGTGTGACCGCGTCTGCGAGAAGCGCTTGAGGGAGCAGGAGGAGCGTGAGCGTGACGATGGAGATCGACGGAGAGATCCTGAACGTGAACAAGAAGAGAGGCGTAGAGAAGAAGAACAACATCGTCGAGAGCAAGAACAGGAACGTAGAGAGCGCGAACGAAGAGGCGAGAGGGACGACGAAGACGAGAACAAAAGAGAGCCAGATTGGCGCAGGGAGCAAGAGCGAAAAGAGCAAGAACGACGTCGTAGGGAGCAAGAGCAGGAACGCAGAGAGCGCGAACGAGAACACCACAGAAATGAAGAACATAGCCACAACAACCCCTACTACTTTCAGGAGCATCAGTTTCAATCAAGGTTCAGATCCGACGTAGGCCACTGGAGGGTGCTCGAGAGGTTCTCGGAGAGGTCGGAGCATTTAAAAGGAATCAAGAACCAACGATTAGCCATTCTCGAGGCTCGCCCCAAGACTTTCATGATCCCTCACCACTTAGATGCAGAATCTGTTCTTCTAGTTGTAAGAGGTAACATTAACATTTTTATGTTCTATCTTTCTGAATAATTAATTTGAATTCCATTAAACTACAACGATCTCTTTTGTTTTAGGCAAAGCGACGATCACCACGCTTATCCAAGAAAAGCGAGAGACTAAAAAAGAGTCCTATTATGTCGAACGTGGAGATGTGTTGACAGTTCCGGCCGGAACAACTATTTATTTGGTGAACAATGAAAATGAAGATTTACAAATCCTGAAGTTGATTCAACCTGCTAACAATCCTAGAGATTTTGAGGTATGGAGGCTCGTCGTCTTCTATGATTTAATTAAGACGGAGTTGAATCTTTATTATACTGGTTGTTGTAGGATTTCCTATCGGCCGGAGGTGAAGCTCAATCATACTACAGCATTTTCAGCGATGACGTCCTCGAAGCCGCGCTAAACGTCAGTCTTTTCATACCTCTCCCTTTAAAGAGATAGCATAGAAATTTTAGAAATGATATGGTAATTGCTTAAATGGAAATGCAGATTCCAAGTGATAAGTTAGAGAGGATATTCAGGCAGAAAGGTGAGAAAAGTGGGAAAATCATTAGAGCTTCAGAACAGCAGCTAAAAGCATTGAGCCAAAGCGCCACTTCTGCCCGAAGAGGTAGCCGCGGAACCAGCGCGGCAATCAAGCTCGAAAGCCAGACCCCTTTATACAACAACCAGTATGGTAAAATGTTCGAGGCTTGCCCCGATGAGTTCCCCCAACTTCGAAGAACCGATGTTGCTGCTGCTGTACTTGATATCAAACAAGTATTCAAACAAAACAAAACCCCAAGCCTCATTCAAAACACACAACTCTTCATGAGCTAATTCATAAACTCAATTGTGTGTGTTTTTGCAGGGTGGAATGATGGTGCCGCATTTCAACTCGAGAGCAACATGGGTGGTGTTGGTTTCAGAAGGAAGTGGCTCGTTCGAGATGGCGTGCCCTCATGTACAGGACAGCCATTCTTCGCAACAACGAAGAAGCGGTCGAATCGAAAGAGTTAGTGGTCGGCTATCACAAGGTGGCGTACTGGTAATTCCAGCCGGTCACCCGATCGCCATAGTGGCTTCTTCTAATGAGAACCTCCGTCTGGTTGGTTTCGGAATCAACGCCGAAAACAACAACAGAAATTTCCTAGCTGGTAAGCTCTTAGAACTTTAAAGGCCTGTTTGATAACCATTTGGTTTCCGAAATTTACTCGGAAAGAAGTTTGGTGAATACTTGCTCACTTTTAAAAACAAAAACCATCGAACGGGGCTTAAATTATTATGAAATGTGAAACAGGAAAAGAGAACATCATGAAGGAAGTAGATAGAGAAGCGAAGGAACTTGCCTTCAACGTGGAAGGAAAGCAAGCGGATGAGATTTTCAAAAGCCAGACAGAATCCTTCTTCACTAAAGGCCCAAAACGGAGCGATCGAAGGTCAAGCGCTATGTTGTCATATCTCAAACTGAGCGGCTACTTTTAACAAATGAGGAGTAAAAAAACAAAAGAGCTATGAATGAATGAATGAATATAAATAATGATATTTTGGGCTACTATGTAAAATTATATAAATAAATAATAATGTGTTTTTGCATGATATTTTATTTTGGTATGCAATTTATTTTATTAGTTAATAAATGGATTAACATATATCAATAGTATATGATTAACACAAAAAAATTCTTAATAATATAAGAATGATTAGGATTGTTGGCAACTAGAATAGGACTAATTTTCAACAATTATGGATGCTAGGCCACTAATTCGACAACAATTTGATTGTTGTCAAGCTTACATAAATGAAATAAAATGTCTCTAAATAAACATAAATGAAATAAAATTAATAGAAAGATTATAATTTAGCCATTGGATTTAAGGGCTGTTTGATGGTTGAAGCTTACATAAATGAATATTTACTAACTATTTTTAAAAAAATCACATCCAACTAGGGATTATAACTATATATTCAAAACAATTCCTTATTTCTATTTTCATTTATAATTATTCAAAATAATTATTCATTTTTAACTATTAAACTTTTAGAAAGAAAAAAAAAATACTCAAAAAATTTTAACCGTTTATTTCTAATCACTCATTTTTAATCATAACTTATCATTTTAAATTAATATCCAAACAAACATGTTTTTTATTACCGTCCCTCTATAAAAATCTACATTCAAATGAATTATTACAAAAATTACTATTAACTATTCGAAGGGCAATTTGTTTATCATATTTAACTTCTTCATATTTAACTTCTCCTAAAAAATCTATATCTAAACGATTTTTTATTAACACTTCATTCTTTTTTTACTTTAAAAAATAAGTCTCATTTTTTAGGGTTAAGTTCAAATGATTCATTTATAACTATTTAATCATTTTTAACCACTCATTTTTAATCATTCGTTTCAAATTAATCAAAATAACTCATTTTTAGTCATTACTCGTTTAACCACTCAGAACAACTCCTCAGGCTAAATACGATAAACAAACACCCGAAAGAACTCCGAATTAACTCTTCATCCAAACTCATCTATAAAATAATAAATAATAAAAATGTCTAAATTTTGGAGGAAAAAGAAAGTAAAAGTAAAATAAAAGTGCGGCTCAAGAGAACTTGTTCATCAAGTCGTTGCCGTAAGCTTAATTGCAGAAAGGGAAAACTCCAAAATTTCACAGATCGATTTCAAGAAGAAGAAGAAGAAGAAGAGAAATGGAGAGCGTATTTGGACTCGTCGGCAACGGATTCGTCGTGGTGGCGGGGGATACATCGGCGGTGAACAGCATTTTGGTCCACAAATCCAACGAGGACAAGATCATGGTTCTCGATTCCCACAAGCTCGTCGCAGCCAGCGGCGAATCTGGCGACAGGTTTCAACAATTTTCATCCTTTTTTTTCTTTCTCTCTAATCGTTTTGGATTCTGTCAATTATGTTCTTCCTCGTGTGATTGATTAGGGTTCAGTTCACGGAGTATATACAGAAGAATGTGTCTCTTTATCAGTTTCGCAATGGGATCCCCTTGACCACCGCTGCTGCTGCTAACTTCACTCGTGGCGAACTCGCAACCGCCTTGCGGAAGGTATAATTATCATTTCTTCTTGCTTTTGTTAACTGTTATCTGATACAAATCTCAACCTAAATTGTTTTGGAATTTTGGATATTGATTTCACATCTGAGCTGATTTGAGCTGTTCTTATCGTTTGATTATGAATGGTTCTGTCTTCAATCTAACTTTTCTCACTGTGTTGAGCTTAAAACTGTTCACATGTGTATCAGAGCCTTGAATTTTAGGAAAACCCTTGATTTCTGTCGTTTTTTTTTTTTGATGTCCGTGACTGTCCGAGCCAGCTTGCGTGTACAAGCGCACTTCGACTAATGTCACGGGGCATACCGCCTGACCCTACAACATTTGGATGCCAAGGAAATCCGTAGGTAT
>JBBMEF010030258.1:0-16074 GCA_037832685.1 Sicyos baderoa | reverse complement strand
CGCGTGTTTTTCATTTATGACACTTTATTATCTCTCCCTCTTAAATTTTCATTTTTGAAAAGTGTCATCTAATGCCAATTTTGTAGTAGTGTAAATATAATAAAGGTAGAATGTACTACTCATGATAAATTCTCTTAATTTTAGATACGGTAAAATTATATTAAATCAATTAATCTTAAAAAGAAAAATCTTAAATCCTTTCATTTTCTTAAATTCTTCCAATTCTTTCATTTTTCGATTCCAATTTCTAATAAAATATATTATAAATGAACCTCTTCACTTCCTTAGAATGCACACAACTCCATAAACACCCATCCATTCTACAACTCAATAAACGTAACACCCATCCATTCTATATTTTTACTTCTTACCTATCATTCTCTCATTCACTTTTCTATTTTGTAGGGATGCATGTAACTGACTTGGGTTTGGTTGTGGAAGATTTTTAATTGGTTAACTAGATAAATGTCTATTTTTTTTTTAAATATATTTCACAAATGTCTAACATTTTAAATAGTTAAAATAAATGTCTAAAACATAGAATTGAGTAGAAATTAAATAAATACTTAAAATGCAAATGATCATTTTGGCCTTCTATATTATTTGATTTTATTTTAATTTTCAATATTTGATTTTAGATTTGTTTTGACAAACTCTCACGAATTTGATAATGATCAAAGTAAATGATATTAAAAATATTTATGATTTAGTTTGTTAAAAGAAAAAATATTTAGATTTGATCAAAAATCATTTTAACAAAAAAATCGGTTAATGCAATCATCTCTCCTGATCAAACTCTATCAGACATCTTTGTGTTTTAGACCTAAACCCTAACAACCATAGAAGCATCGTCGCTCGAGAGATATTGTTATTTATGAAATTCCATTATTCCCTTTTATCATACCCATGTATACACCCGTATATACAATCAAGTAGTGTTTGTGCGTTGTGTATACTAGTATATAAGAAAGTTAATAAAACACAAAACTTTAATTCTAAAATCACCGGATCAAAAATATGGCATCCATGAAAAAATATATGTTTCCAAAAGAAGAAAAAGCACAAGCTAAAGCAAAAATGCTGTCATACCTAGATAATCAAACATTGCATTGTATGATCAAAGATAGTTCATAAACTCTAAATCAAATTTCTTTTCTTTTGGCTTGATCTACCACACCTACTGCACGTCACTTTGGCTAGCGCTTCGTTGTAAATCTAGACTTTCTTCTTGCAAGGTCTTCTTACCAATCAAAACTAGACTTTCACTTTTCTATCCGTCGCCATAGACTTCTTTTCTTGTAGTGAACATTTAGGAAAATTAAAAAATATTTTTATTGGAAAATGGTCATTCTTCTTCCCTCTTCATCTATTTTTTCCTCCATAAAAATTAATGAAAATATACATATACTATTAACATTTCTCCAAAAAAATAAAAATTCATAACCATAGTCTTATTGTTGGGATGAATTCAAAAATGTAAAATCAAGAAGTCTTTGTGCTACCGATTTATGGATTAAGATCGTACCAAATAAACAATCACGCGACCGACTCATTCGGTGTCTAGCATTTTGTGTTGTGTATCAGAATATAATAGCATATATGCATATGAGCTGGTAGGAATATATTTAAATAAAAAATATTAATTAATACTTACATACTGTAGAATGTAGTGTCTGATAGACTCTATCAATACTGTCTGATAGACTCCATCAATAGTGTTTGATAGACTGATAAACACTACACTACATACAATAAAATACTAACTCAATTCTTACATACTTACAAAAGTCTGATAGACTCTATCAATAGTGTGTGATAGACTCCATCATTAGTGTTTGATAGAGTCTATAAAAAAAGTTGTTATATTTGTAATATTTTTAAAAAGTTGCTCTAATTTTAATGGAGGGTAGGAAATTTGCTATACAACGCAAATTCCCTAAGATTAATGAAGCACAATTCATATTCTGAACAAATTTATAAACGTAGAAATTCACAAGTAAAAAAAAAAAAAAAAAAAAAAAAAGTTTAGGCGACCTATGATGTATAGCTTTACTAACAAAATGTGGGTACAAATCATGACCTAAAAATAAATAATGCTGAGTTCAAAAGAAAAAGAATCACATGTAAAACATAAATTCGAAAAAAAACAAACAAATCACGAGCCTAAAATATTGTCAAGTTGAAAATAAAAATAAAAAACATGTAAAAACATAAAAAGAAAAAAAAAAAACAACTCCACGTGGCTCAATAAAATTGAGACACATGCAAAATATGAATAGAAATTATAAGCTATGGTTGGAAGACTATGGTAATTAATAATCGAAGCCGTCCAACAACTTTCAGCAGGAAATAAGTAAATGCCTTCTGCTGAAAATATTTAAAACACTTTGGTAAAATAAACTAATATTTTTTAACTCCAAATTTGTCACACTTCCCCTATATAAATACACATAGTATAAACCCTAAACGATATATAAAAAAAAAGAAAAGAAAAAAAAAAAGGCTCTAATGGAAGCATCCAAAGAAGAAGCAAAGGAAATGGTGAAGTCTTTTTCTCCAAGGCTGTATAAGAGGAAAAAGTGGACAAAATTAGATAAAGATGTTGCTTTTTCCTTTCTCATTTTGCATCTTCTTTGTATATTTGCACCATTTTGTTTTACTTGGGGTAGGTTGTGGCTTTCTTTGGTAATAGCCAATCTAACAGGTAATGCCATTAGTGTTTCGTTTCATAGAAATCTCGCGCATCGAAGCTTCAAACTTCCGAAATGGCTCGAGTATTCGCTTGCTTATTGTGCCTCTCATGCACTTCAGGTTCGATATTTAAATCCTAATTTTATATTAGATAAATAAGAAGTTTCAATCTTAAAATCAATAGTTTTATGCAGATTCATTTTTAGAAAACTATAAAAGATATTTTCTTTTTTTTCCTTGTAAAGTCAATCTATATATATATATATATTATCGAATATATATTTAAACTCTATAAACTTTAATATGATATTAAATAACTATAAGATTTTATTTCAAAATAAATTAATAAGAGGATAAGTAGTCAATACAATTTTTTTTTATTAAAAAGTGAGGTCTCCCATTTGTAATTGAGATCCTCAACCTATATACTCATCCACTCAGTTGGAGTTAAAGGTAAACTATAGTTTTGTATGCAAGTCGCATGTTCTTGTTTTTGCAATATAAAAATATTTCATGAAATTTGTTGTAGATTTCAAATTATAATATTCATATTTTAACTATAGTAGTGTTCTTTTAAAATTATTTAAAACATTATTTTTAACTAATTTTACTTATTTGTTTTTATTAGGATCTCACAAATGTCCCACATTAGAAAGTGTGAGAGTCCAACATCAATATAATAGAGATATAAATTATTTTCCTCATTACCAATTGGTTTTGAGGTGTAACCCCCATATTCTCTAATAATTTTCAATCAATTTACTTTGATTAGAATTATCAATTTCACTTGATTGAACTATTAATTTTGTAGTTTGATTGAATAGTCTTTTGCTATATTTGAATTTTTAAACTTTTTTTGACATATATAGATATTTTTTTCCTTTTTCCCTTCATGAAAAAATCTATAATTTATAACTAGGCAATGATTTATCTAACAAACTTTTAAATCATATAATTTAGTATTGATTTTTTCTTTCTCTATCTTTTGGATATTTGTACCAATATACACGTATCTCAACTATTTTACTAAATATTGTGTCTTATCCTACCATATCCGGATGTTAAAAAAATTAATAAAATGTAAATTTTAAAATAGGGAAAGTATATACTAAATGAGTTAGTAGCGCATTGATTTCATTGTTCGATTATAAATCAGTTCAACACGAGTATTAAGGATATGAATTAAACATAATTGGCTGGTTCCTCAAAGAACTTTGTTACTATAAAACCAATTCGTAGTTATACTTTTGTCATTCAAGTCTTTACATACAAGAAAAGAAATCACATTTCTAACAACAATATATTCACAAATATATGTGCTAAACATTTGATAACTTCTTTTATTTTATGAATTTGTAGGGTGATCCGCTTGATTGGGTGAGTACACATAGGGCTCATCATCGATATGTCGACACGGAAAGAGACCCGCATAGTCCGATATATGGATTTTGGTTCAGTCAAATGACTTGGTTTTTCGATTCCTACAACTTGACAAGAAAAGTGTGTCCAAACTATTTTAAGAATTATGAAAAGGTAAAAAGAAATAAGTTTGTGCTTTTCTTGAAGCATGGATACCCAGACAATGTTGCAGATTTAGAGAAACAAGCCTTTTATAGGTTTATGCATAAGACCTATTTTCTTCATCCAATTGCTCTCTCAATACTTTTGTATGCTTTTGGAGGGTTTCCTTTCATCATATGGGGAATGGTAAATTTTAATTACTGTCTTCTTTTTCTTTTAATTAACAATTAAGCTTCACATTTATATAAAATGTTGTACTAACAAAAGTATTTTTTTTTTATGTTTTTAAATAATTCATAGTGTGTTAGGTTCGTATTGAGCTTGCAAATAACATCCATGGTAAATTCAGTATGCCATATATGGGGAAAACGACCATGGAATACTCCGGATTTGTCTAGAAACAATTGGTAACATATTTCTCCTCCTTTATTCTTTATACCCTTTGAAAGTCATCAAACAATATTATTTATCTTGATACATAAATTTGCACTTTTATATTTTTTTTATTATATACCTGACTGTTTGGGTCAGCTTGCATACACTTTGACTATTATGACGGAACATATTAAATCATTCTATGATTGTTGCATTTATTTATTATATACGTGACTGTTTGGGTCAACTTGCATATATGTTACTTAGTTTTCTAAAGTTTTATAGACTACTAAGTCATTCCATGATTGATGCATTTATTTATTTTTATAGTTTTCAGCATGACCCACATTCAGAATGAACCTTATGCCTATATGTAAGAAAGTATAACTCGAAATAATTTAAGTTAAATTTAGAAGTTTAGTCTCATAACTTTGATGTTTGAGTATTTTGTACCTTGAAGCAAAAAATATAAATATATTTAATAAAACTTTGAACTTTTAGATTATATCTCTTTGGTTATTTAATTTTAAAACATATCTAATAGACCGTTTCAATTTCATGACTTATAAATATTTGAATTTGATTTTCTTGTTTAATAATTTGTTAAGAAAAAAAACATCGACCTTCTAAACACAGAGTCGGAAGATTAGGATAATATTATTAAACAAAAATTATATCTAATCGGTCTGTTTAACTCTTTTAAAAAATAAATAAAATATGACTAAGACTGATCTATTTTGTTAGACAAGTTCCAAGGCTTATTGGAAATTATATATAGAAAATTTGGGAACCTATTTGGCACATTTGAAAATTTCATAGATCAATTACAAACTTTTAAACTTCTTTTTTTTTTCCTCTTTTTTGTGAGTATAATAAGGAGGGGGATAAATACCAATTCTCGGGTTCGAACCCGTGAAACTGGTGTTGAACTAGTTACAACAAAACAATGAAATTATTGCGTCACTGACCTATTGAGATCAAATACAACCAAACAAAATTTTAAAGTTTAAGAATCAATAGTCACAATTTTTTTTTTTTTTTGAGTACATCAAATAGTCACAATTAACGGAAAATGTAGATACTTTTTTTTGAGATTACATCAATTGGGGTGGGGGAGTTTGGAATCCAAGACCTCTTAGTCATTGGACATATACTAATGCCGCTGAACAACTGCTCATGTTGGCGGAAAGTGTAGATACTTAACTCACGACGATTTATTATTACATGCATTAAAATCAATTAGAAAAGTGATTTTTATATCCAATCTAGAGATTAAATATTCAAAACATCAAAACTTCAAATAAAATCAATGCAAAATAAACATGAAATTTCATTAAATTGAGGTTTTGATTTTGTTTAGGATGGTGGCTATAATTACCCATGGAGAAGGATGGCATAATAATCATCATGCATTCGAGTATTCAGCAAGACTTGGGCTTGAATGGTGGCAGATTGATTATGGTTGGTACGTAATTAAGTTTCTTCAAATCATCGGATTAGCCACTAATGTCAAATTACCAACACACAAGCAAAAGGTTGCAGCTATGGACAAATCAAAATCCACCCTTCTTAACCCTATCATTAATTAAGTAAGATTACAATAAAAATCTTTGCACATTTGAAAATGTGTAATGAAACATTTAGTTTTTATTGTTTGTCATGATGGTTTTGTAATCCAAAACATTATAATTATGATATATATAGTTATATGTACTTTTTAAATTATATATATTTCTCCATCTTTCTCTTGTGATTTCTAGTATCTATATAATGTGTTTAAAATAGTTGGTTTTTTTTATATTATAATTCTTTTTAAAATCGATAATAATTGAAGATAATTATTTGAATTTATGATCATTTAATTATTAATATATTTTCTCATATGTTAGTTACTTTCCATAGGAGACTACATTTAAAGACTTAGAATATTGGTATAACAAATAATGAAATAAGTATTATATTGAATAAATAAATCAGACACACATGATGTTATTGTATTGTATGTACCTTACCAACGTTTTATTATTTTCCAGCTCTATGATGTAATTTATGCTTCTGGCATATTTTTCATGTTTAATGAAGTATTTTTTTTCTTTTAAAGGAAACACAATACTTTTATCATTGGTAAATTACTTTTGAAGTATCTATTGCAAAAAATAAAAAAATCACCCACAAATATTTTGTTTTATGTTTTATAAAATAAAATTTTGATAGGTTAGATTTCAAAAAAAATAAAATAAAACACACAAAAATTAAAAGATTAAAAGGGTAACAGTTTTGTCCCCAAGATTTCAAAAACTAGAGTTTAGTGCTTTAGGCTTTAAAAAAAATAAAGTTTAATTCATATGGTTTAAAGAAAATTAGACTTTAATATTTATACTTTTAAAAATTAGAATTTAGTTTTAATATTTTCAAAATATAATCGTTGTCGTACGTAATCATTGACATATTAATTACGTATATGGAAACTCACTATTTATACATATTGATATAATTTTTAATGTTATAATAATCATTAACTCTAATTTTAACATCGTCACATTAATAATTAACTTTTATGAATTTAATTCGCTAACCATTAGAAACGAAAATGACTATATTCTAAATTTTATTAAATCATAAGAACTAAAATCTATATTTCAAATTATATAAAGAACTAAGCTTTAGTTTCAAAATCATGAAAATTAAGTTCTAACTTTGTTGGTAGAAACTAAATTTATATTTTACTCAAATTAAAATTATAAGTTCCTACCACAAACCGCAAGATATATAATAGGAGTTTTTGCAGAAATAGACCAAATTGATAAAATATTTACAACACTAAACAAATTTAAAAAAAATTAGCAACCATAATCAATTATACGGTATAAAGTAATACCTTTTATACCGAATAACTAATATATAATACAGTAGGATGATTATTATTTATATTGTATATTTGATTATGGATAAAAATATTTTCAAATTTGCCTATATTTATAATTATTTTGTAAAATTGGACTATTCATTACAATTTCTCTATATAATATTATTAAACAATTAAATAATACTAATCCAAAAATGGAATACTAGATGACTATTTTGCATTAAAACCCCTGGTCCAAAAATGGAACATTAGAAGACTATTTTGCATTAAAACCCCTGGTCCAAATATACTTTGTCCTTTTGTCCATTAACAGTAAACTTCAGTTTTGCCCTTGGTGTTAGTAGGTAGAATTGAGACTTCCAAAACATTATGAGCAAAAATAACACACTAAGGAAATAGGTTAGGAACCAAAACATTCTCTTAACCTAAACACTTGAGTTTCCTTAGAAAATTGAATAAAATTGCTAAACAAATAATTTATTTCAAACTATGATAAGAAAAAGAACTTGGCATAAAATATAGAATAAAAAATGAATTAAAGTTTGTGAGACTTCCTTTGTCTTGGATGGGATCTTACTTGAAAATTGAACATTGAATTTGAATTTTATAAGCTGTTATATCATATTATATAAATTTGAGTTCTATTTTAATCATATATATTATAAAATGTTGTGATATATTTTTCAGATCTTCAAAACATAATATACGCAAGAAAGAACTGATCATGTGCAAGGGTTGGAACAGGAAATTATGAACAAATTAAATTGTTACTGTTAACTCATGTGCAGTAGTTTTGTTAGTTTAAACGACATGGCCGGGATGTGGCTCATTCATAAACAACATTAAAGTATCCATAAAAAAACCCATGATTTCGCTTAGGGGACTATCAACAAACTAAAATCAATGGAAATTAATTTATGTGAATAAACTTTAATGTTATTTTAATGTGTTTAAAATGTTGTTTAATTAGTTGGTCTTTAATTAATGAGTTAACTAGGGAATCAGTGGGTCTATAGTTAAAGGAATTAGTGGGAAAAGAGTTGGAAAATAAAATAATTAAGGGCCCGTTTGATAACCCTTTTGTTTTTTGTTTTTTTGTTTCTAGTTTTTGATTTTTTGTTTTGAAAAATAAAAAACAGTATATGTTTGATAATTCATTTCAGTTTTCTGTTTTTAAAAACCAAAAAACATGTTTGATAACTGTTTTTTGTTTTCGGATTTCATATTTCACTTGGCCTTTTTTAGTTTTTTACTATTTATTATTGATTCTTTGATATTTTTTTCAAAACAAAAACCAAACCTTGTTTTTAAAAGCTAATTTTTTTAGTTTATATAATTCTTTTAATATTTTAAAAATGTTTTTAGAATTTTAAAAACAAAATTTAAAATTGGTTATCAAACGAACCTGTTTTTAAAATATTAAAAACAAAAACAGAAAACAAAAAACGAAATGGTTATCAAACGGGGCCTAAACAATTGGTTTTGAGGATTCTGTAACTTATAAGAGATATGGGTTAATCCCCTCATTACCAATTGGTTTTGAGGTGAAATCCCATATTATCTAATAATTGGTGATAATTTCCAAACGTTGCGATCCGGCTTTGAAGCAAAAAGAATTAAACAAAAACTGTTCGAGAGAGGTAAGACTTTGGATCCCCATCAAGTCATTAAGTGGCATTCTCTTCCAAATTTCAGCAGCAAATAGCTAATAGAGATGAAGTACAAGCATGAATCCATCTTATCCAAGTTGAGCAAAAACCTTTTAGCCTAAGAATAGCTAAAATAAAGTTCCACTTCATCTTATCAAAAGCCTTCTCGATATCAAGTTTGATGATAATTTCGTTAGCTATAAAAACAGAGTTTGTTATTTGTGTCTTCTGAATTGTATCGGGAAGAACATGTTTAAGTCTCTCAGCCAACACTTTTGAAATAATTTTGTAAGTACTCGTCATTAAGCTGATAGGACGGTATATTCAATCACCTTTGGTCGCCTTTGGAGTCTAAGGAATGAGAGAAACATAGGTTTGCCTTAAGGAACAAACGAGCAGAAACATCACACATAACTTGCTTTTCTTCTATTTCTTGTGGATATAGAGCAAGAGAGAGAGCAATAAAGCAAGAGAAAAAGTTGTAGAAAAAAAGTTGAGAAATATAAAGAAGAGGTTTAGTGATTAAATCTGAGTGTCTTGTCTCTCCCCTCACCAAAGCGAAAGCTTGCACAAATTCGCTTCTCATTATTTTCAATTGGTATCAAGACAATGACCAAATGTGATGGGTCAAATGTCGCTGCCACGACTTAGGAATGTGAATTATAAGAATTGGAGCATCCAGATGAAAGCTCTTCCCCGCTCTCATAGGGTATGGGTGATCGAAGAAGGTTTCGTAGAACCAGTTGATACCATGAATTATACGACGAATCAAATCAAAGCGTTGAAAGCGATGCGTTGAAGGATAAAATGACATTGTACATATTGTTCCGGGTAGTTGATAAGTCGCACTTTGAGAAGATTACAAGTGCAACTATTTCAAAAGAAGCGTGAGACATTTTAGAAAAATTGTTCAAAGGAGTCGACCGAGTCAAACAAGTGCATCTCCAAACTCTTCGTTGCGAGTTGAAAAGCATAAAGATGGAGTCAGAAAGCGTATCTGACTACTGGAGACACGAGTAGTGCATGCCTACAAATTTATGTTAAGTCTCGAATCAAGGGAAGCATACCTTTAAAATCTAAGTCTTCGAACACGGCGCACATACTTTATTTTATAATAATTTGTACTCCAAATATAGTTTTTCTTGTAATATAGTTGATCCCAATTTCTTATTTTAGTGATATCAGTTGTACAAACCATAAAATCAAAGAGTCTTACGCAAGTGAGGATATTTGTGTTAAAAAACAAATTATGAATAACAAGTTTCCTTTTAAAGAAATAAAAAAAAGTAAACATATGAAAGACTTCATTTTTCGAATATATATTCAAAAGTGGGGGTAGTTTTGTACGCAACAAATTTTTATGAATTTATGAAAAAGACAGAAAGAATCCTTCCATTTAATTTCTACTATATATATATATATATATATATATATATATACTCTTTAAAACTAAACATATCAGATCAATTGAATATAAAAAAGAATTCAATATTCATATATGTTGAGTTCTTTGAAGTAACGTACATGCAAGTGATCAGAGATGAAATAAAGCATTTTTCCTAATTTATACAAATGAAAATCATATATAATAATCTACCAATAAAACTATATTTGTTAATTATTTGTTTTTTAACACAAAAATTCTCACTTGCGTAAGACTCTTTGATTATAGGGTTTTGTACACCTAATATCACTAATATAAGAAATCGGAATGAACTATATTACAAAACTATATTTAGAGTACAAATCTTTATAAAATAAATTATGTTCCCAACGAGTAGCGTGCGGGTTCAAGACTTTAAAAGGTATGATTATCCTTTCAAGGTTTTAGGCTTGAGATTTACCTAAAACATTAATTTGTAGATACTTTTCATGTCTCTATTTTTTTGATGTTTTCTTCGGTGTCTGACATAGGATTAGAAGTAGTTACCCTCATATAAAGTTTCAAAACTCCCACAATTTAACTTTTATGTTTAGAGTTTAACATTAAATTCAAATATTCAGATAATTAAATTATTTAAAATAAAAATCGGCCGGTACCTAATTATTTAAGTTTTTAATTTATCACACTAATAAGTTAGGGCCCGTTTGGTAATGTTTCCGTTTCCTATTTTTCGTTTCTGTTTCTCTTTTTTTAGAAACAGTCTTGTTTAGTAATGATCTCGTTACTTATTCTCAAATTTTTTTAAAAAAATGTTTTTGTTATTTGGCTTGAAAGTGAGAAACTCCAAATTAGAGTTTCTCCTGTTCTGTTTCTTCTTTTTTGTTCAAGTTTCTTTATGTTTTAATATGCTTTTATACTGAAAACGTTAATTAATTAATAAAATATAACTTTGGCACAATGATTAACGGTGGTAATTGTACTATACTTTGATCCTAGGTTCAAATCTCAAGTTTTTTTTTTCAGTTTTTTTTTTTATAATAAATTTCAATTTCAGATTTGATTTTTTGATGTTTCATTTTTTTTTTAAATCTTTATTTCTAAATTATTTTACTTTTCAATTTTAATTGGTTATTTTATAAATTATTTCAATTTCTAAAATTATAATATTAGTGTTATTATATTATTTAATTCTTTTTTTAATATAATTTATTTTAGATGGTATTATTTAATTTTTTATATATTATTTTAATTCCTAAAAATAAAATACTAATACTCTTACTTTATTTAATTATAAGTTTTCTATATAAACTATTTATTATTATTATTATTATTATTGTTTTTTTTTACTATTATTATTATTTAAGATATGTCCCACCAAGGGGTGACAGAGTGGTTGAAGATTTGCGCTTTGAAGATATGTTCCCTTCAAGGTTTCAGGTTCGAAACTCAACTGTGACATACTCCATCGATATCTTCGGTGCCCGTCCTAAGGACGAGCTTGGTTACCTTGTTTAAAAAAAAATATTATTTAAGATATATTATTTTAATTTCAACATATAGTAATTTTTATACTTCTTTTAAAAAGTCCTTATTTTAATTTTAATATACAATAATTTTTATATTAATTTTTAAATATAATTTCTATAAATAATAATATTTATATTTCTATATTATTAATTTAAAATATACTAATTTATTTTAAACAAAATAATTTTTTTAAGTAGTTAAAAAGGTAGAAAATTCTAAAAATATCAAAATTTTAAATAATATTTATATATTAATTTTTTTATATAAATTTTTTATTATTGATTCATAATGTTAAATGTTAGGATGTGTATTTAAATCTTATTTAAATTTATTTATTTATAGTTTAATTTTAAAAAATTGTTGTTAATTACACATTAAAATTTATTTATTTATTTATTTTTATAAAAAATTTATTTTATATGTCCAAAAAAAAATTAAAAATAATAATAAAAAACTAGAATAAGATATGGTTATCAAACATGTTTGTTTCTGTTTCTTATTTTTTTAAAAAAATCAGAAACAATAACACTTATCAAACACATTCTTGTTTTTTATTCTAAAATTCGAGAAACAAGAAACAAGAACTAAGAAACAAGAAATAAGAGTGTTATCAAACGGGTCCTTAATTATTATTATTAATTTTTTTTTTTAAGAGTACGAGAGAAGATTGTGGTTATGATTTTTAAGTTTCTAGAACTTACTTGATCAAATTGTTACTACGACATTTTTTTGGGTTTGTTAGTACGGCATTTCAAATGTCAATAATATATGAAATCTCATTAATTATTTTTAATTAAAAAAACTCATTAACTTTATATTCTCATGAATTTAAAAATTTTCTCTTACAGTTTTATTTTAAGGTGTTTGAAACATTAATTTAATAAATCCATAAACAATATATATATATATATATATAAAATCGATGGTCGGTAACACGGTTGATTATCTAGTTTGGTGTTAATAAATTTCAAGTATGATTATAAATTTTGAATCTGAAAATCGGTATTTAAATCTCGTATTATTTTGGAGTAGTTGTATTGTTAATGTAGATCGGTTTGTTGGTCTCATTCTCCAATTTATACTATATATATATATATATATATATTTCTTTTTCTTTTTCTTTTTTAAATTTTAGGAGTCTCTTTAAAACAAAACTTTAACAATTTTGATCCAAATTTAAATGTAAAGATATTTTAAAAATGTTTTTTTGAAGTTTTAGGTATTTGAGAAACTTTTCAAAGTTGAAAGGATATGTTTAACACAAACTCCATAGTTTAAAGAATATTTTTGATAGCCTAACTTATATTTAATTAGTAATTTATCTACATAAGCACCAACAAGAATAGTAATTCTCGAATGATTAAAGTGATAGAAACCAATCTCTCCACTTAAATTGACTGATCAAGATCGATGTAAATAAAGGAGGCTACTTTAGTTCCATATTGTGGATCAAAGTGCTCAACTACGAAAGAGAATAGCACATAAATAGTATTATGGGAGAGGTAAAGTTTGTGTCCAACTGGGTTGGTCTTGAATCCGTGCCTGAAAGTTATGTGTTTCCGCCCGATATGAGGGCTAGCGCTGTCGTGAAGAAGTCGATTCCGGTTGTTGATTTTTCCACCCTCGACCGAGCCTTACTTGTTCAAAAAATTATTGACGCTTCTCAAGAGTTCGGATTTTTCCAGGTTTGAAACTAATGGATCTTTTGTTCTTCATCTCTTTTCGTGTTTTTATTAAACCAAGAAGTTACCAATCAGCATTATTGTAGTAAAATTCATGCATAATCATGCGAGAGAAGAATTTGGGTGCATCCCCAGGTAGCACCTTCACCATGATACCACTCATTTTGGAGCTACACATTTTATTTTTTCTTTTAATCTTCTTTATAATAAGTAAAAAATAAGAAGAGATGAGATGTGTGGCACCAAAGGTGTCACATAAGTGATATCATGGTGGGGTGCTATCCGAGGTGCACTCAAATTCTACTCATCATACTTAGCTTTTTTTTTCTTTTTTTTTTTTTTAAATTTTAGATCTATATCTCGTAGATGTTAGAAAATGATATTTTTCCTCTAGTTGAAATATCGTCATCTTTGATCTCTTCCAACTGTGCTTCTTAAAGATGATTGTTTATAATTTTAGGCATGCTTCTTGAAGTTTTCCTACTCCACTTTTCCATTTCACTAAAATTAACATCTCTCAGAATTTAACATTTTCTTAGTTTGAGGATGGTATACTTTGTAAGCCTTTCAAGCAAAGTCACACTCTATCTAATATATACATGAGCATAGCATGTACAACACAAACCTTTTAAGAAAATGAAGCGAGGGTTTGTGACCATACCATGCTTCAAATATGATATCATATTTGATGTTCTTTATGTTCCAGGCAAAGATCAAAACCTATTACATTTGAGAACATGCCATGGTAATTTACCTCAAATCTTAACAAGAAATTATAAAAATTCAAATGAAAGGTAATATTGGTAGCTTTTTATTTTTGTCAAGGCCACATTACCTTTTCCTTTGAAACTAAAATATCACCATCACCAATTCCGACTTTGCTGACTGTAGTAGTGTCTAGGTCTTTCAATATGGACTTGTGTCGTAGGTCATATAATAGTTTGTGCAGCCGTCGTTCTTTCGTTTCCCGCCTGATGACCGATCTCGTTGCACTTATTTCATTTTGCATCCATTCTTTAAGTAGCATTTGAAGGTAGAATACCCTTTCTTTCCACAATGTACATACGGTGGAAAAACTTTCTTCTTGATAAGGATGACAACCCTACTCGAATCTTTACATTGGTGTTACTTTAGGCATATACCTTCATGGCTTTGCTTTTGGTTTCATCCAAAGGGCTTCACACCAATGGAGATGGTTGTAATCACTTATATACCCATGATCTTTCCCTCTTCTAACCACAATGTGGGATACTTTGTTTGCATCCCACAACAATCCTCCCCTCGAACAAAGTTCAACCGAGCCCCTCCGTGGGCTCAACTTCTGATTCAACACTTGAAGATTCAACCCTTCCCTCGAACAAAGACCGAGCCTCCCCTCAAATAGTCAATCTGTCTAGATGCAGATAGACCAGATTTTCGCAACGGCTATCATATCCATCTAACTCCTCTTCTCCTGAGAGTACACGCTAGTCAAATTGTGTTGAGTTTACCAAAGTGTGAATGAACTAAAACAAACACTAAATTCTCTAGATTAGTAGATAACATACACAAGGTAATTAAACATGCAGAAACTAATCTGGAAATCCTTCGTACTTAGCGGAATTACGAATTGAATCGAAAAGAAGAATTAAAACTGCTTACTGTTCCAGTTCGCCTAAGCGAAATTAGACGAAGGAAAGTTTCGCTGGAGCGAAAACTACATAGGTCAGAAAGTGAGTTACTAACCGTTTGCAAGACGCGATGAAGCTACTGCTTCGGATCCGCGAAAGTCTTCAGCGATGGATCCGTGAGGAGTCTTCGAGCGTCGAGGCGAGGAGGAGCGAAGTTCTGGTCTTAGTTGAAGCGTCTGCTTCGGATCCGCGAAAGTCTTCAGCGATGGATCCGTGAGATGTCTTCGTGTGCTTGGAACTTCGATCTTCGCTACGACGAGTCTTTATGCTTCTGGACTTCGTCAATGGCGAAATGGAGCAGTGGCTTTCTCTGGAGCTTGATCGGCGGCAATGTACAACAACGACGATCTTTGGCTCTTGGTCGATGATGGGCTTCAACAATGTTGATGTTCCACACTTCGCTAATGGGGAGCAGCAAGCGAACGACAATGGATCAGCAACGCAGCAGCACAGCAACGACTTCGATCTTCAACGGCAATGATGTTGATCAGCAGCAGACTCCGAGATTTCGCTTAGGCGAAACACAAGCGAAACTGGGTTGAAGATGATGAACAGCAAGCAAAGTCTTTGAATCTTTGAAGATCAAGAACACATTCGAAGATCGAGATGAAGAGAGATTTGCACAGCCATTTAGAGAGTTGACACAATGATGTAAGTGGTTCGACACTAACGTCTACTCCACTGGGTTTCGGGATTGTATTCAAGGATG
>JBBMEF010030219.1:0-16079 GCA_037832685.1 Sicyos baderoa | reverse complement strand
TATATATTTTCTAATTTTAGTTTGGTTTCTATATAAGTGAGAGATAAATATCCAAATAAAAAAAAACATATGATAAGATAGTTGTTTCGAAAACAAAAAACAAAAAGTCAAATGGTTATCAAACGGAGCTTAAATGAATTAACTCGACTTTAACTACCGAATAAGTTGGTGACATGAATTAACTCGACTTTAACTACCGAATAAGTTGGTGACGCAGTTGATTTTATTGGTTGATGTTAATTTATTTCAATTCCACGATCGCAGGTTCGAGTCCGAAGATAGGTATTTGTCCCCCTCTTCCAATATATGAACTAAAAAAAAAACTCGGATTTTAATGTTATTTTGAAGCAAATGGATAGATTAATTTGGAGTAATTTTTGACCAAAAATCGAAAATCGACCCCGACCGACCGATTAAACCCACACTTCCAGTTTGCTAAGTATTAGAGGCTCCATGAAGCCTTCATCAGGGAAGCCTTTTGGTTGAGATGCTATGTTCTGTTGTCCAAGAGACCGTGAAAATCAATCCACTCTTCTTCATCGGCTACAATAATTCAAACCATTTACGAGTGAATCAATCTTTAATTTTATTTTTTTATTTTTTTTGGTATTAATTTACATAAACTAAAATTTAAAATTTAAAAGAGCTGAAATTATAATCGCGCTCCTATATTCTGATAATCTAAATGGGATGAATTTTGTTCATATGATGATGATTCAAGAAGAACAGTTTCAGAGTGAAGTTTCGATCCAGATTAGGGTTTCGAAATTGAGAAAAGCGGTTGGCGCCATAGCTCAGCTCAGCTCAGCTCAAATCCAAACTGGGCAATGGCGAAGCGCACATCTCCGACGGCGAAGCTTAATCAACCACCGTTCTTCTTCACACTCACGCACGCTCTCTTCTAGCCCTTGGATCTAAGCCCTATGACGTTAGACTCTCTCTCTCTCTCTCTCTCTCTCTCTATATATATATATATATATTATATGAACATATAAATATTATATATATATATATATATATATATATATATATAAATGTATATACACATATCGCACAGTATCTCGATTGATTGTTTTGTTGCCCTAATGAATGGTCAAGCCCTAGGGGTCGGAGGTTGAAGAAGAAGAAGAAGACGAGGGAGAAGAAGAATTCGCCGTTTGGGTTTAGAGATTGAGGATCTCCGGTGAATTTCTGTTTGGTTGTATGTTGTGATTCAGACAATTCATGGAAAAGCTCTTGGCCTCTAACCTCACCAATGTCACTAGGTCATTTTTTAGTTATTAATTTGTTCTTTTTCAATTTGCTTGTTGCCTTTTTTCTTCTGATTTCATTTCGATGGGGGATTTTGTTGATTTATGAAATCCTGTATCATTAATTGAGATGGCGAAATGGGAATATTCTAATGGAAGAAGGGTACTCAAATCATTATCTGTTCTTATGTGTTGTTCTTTTCATAACATGTCCTTTTCTATTGCTAACTTCTTATCCTGTGTAGAGCTTCAAATGCAACTTCTGGAGCTCTTTGTTTTGTTTGCTCATTTTCCTGTTATTTGATGCATATTCTATTATTTGTAGTTCGGACACTGATCTTAATGACGGGCATTGTGAGAATGCTATGATTGTGAAGGCGTATCCAATTGATATGGTGCGTGCAACAGATGATGTAGGTGGAGAGCATGTTGGGAATTGTATGCTTGAACCACTTGTGGGGCAAGAGTTCGATTCATCTGATGCAGCACTTAATCTCTATACTTCATATGCACAACGCGTTGGTTTCAAAGTTCGAATAGGTCAATTGTACAGATCACGGACTGATGGGACAGTATCTTCTCGCAGATTTGTGTGTTCGAAGGAGGGATTTCAGCTTGGTTCACGCACTGGCTGTCCAGCGGTCATACGAGTGCAGAGGCGTGATTCTGGGAAGTGGGTCATTGACCTTTTCCACAAAGATCATAATCATCACCTTGAACATGATGGTGGCGGTGGGCATGATGGTGGGGAAGCAACTCCTACTTTTCAAGTTAAGGCTCCTAGATCAGAAAAATTGAAAGTTAACGTTTCTCATAGACGGAAAGTCCATTTGTTCAAGGATGTTGAAGATGCCTTCTCTTGTCCTTCGGGAATTATTGATTCAAGGCATTTAAATGAGAGAGGAAATGCAATACCACGGAAGGGTGAGCCTTGTGTTGGTCTGGAGTTCAATTCAGCAAATGAGGCATATCAGTTTTATAATGCCTATGCTGCACATGCAGGATTTAGAATACGCATCGGTCAATTGTTTCGATCAAAAAATGATGGTTCAATTACATCAAGGCGATTTGTGTGCTCTAAGGAGGGATTTCAACATCCATCAAGATTAGGCTGTGGGGCATTTATGAGGATTAAGAGGCATGAATCTGGACGATGGGTTGTAGATCGCCTTAAGAAAGAGCATAATCATGATCTTGAGCCTCAACCAGAAGCTCAAAAAAGGAATCTATTAGCTTCCAAAAGGTTCACAGGGGAACTGCATGGTGGATTTGAAGGCAAGGAATCAGTTAACTTGAACAACGGGTTCACCATCAAAAGAACCCGGGATAACAAAATTGGTAGTGATTGGTACCCAGGTCTTTTTGAATATTTCCAATCCAAGCAAGCAGAAGATACAGGATTCTTTTATGCTGTAGAAGTTGAGAATTCTAACTGCTTGAGCGTTTTCTGGGCAGATGGCAGGTCTAGATTTTCTTGTAGTCAGTTTGGTGATACTATTATCCTCGACACTTCTTATAGGAAAAGCGCTTATGTGGTGCCATTTGCCACTTTTATTGGAGTAAATCACCATAAACAACCTGTTCTTCTTGCCTGTGCTTTACTTGCTGATGAATCCATGGAATCGTTCTCATGGCTGTTTCAAACATGGCTTCGAGCAATGTCAGGTTTCCACCCACTTTCAATAATTGCTGATCAGGACAAGGCTATCCAACAAGCAGTCGCCCAAGTTTTCCCCAGAACTTTACACCGTTTTTCATTATGGCAAATCAGGGAAAAGGAGCAAGATAATATTAGCATGCTGGATGAAACTTTTAGATTTGAATATGAAAAATGTGTTTATCAGAGTCAGACGGTTGAAGAATTTGATGTTGGATGGAACACACTTATTGGAAAGTACGGGTTGAAGGACAATGCTTGGTTTATAGAGATGTACATGAAGCGTAATAACTGGGTTCCGTTGTTCTTGCAGGGAACCTTTTTTGCAGGCATCAACACAACTGAGAATTTTGAATCGTTTTTTGGTACAACGTTCAATGCTCAAGCACCAGTTGCAGAGTTCATTTCTCGTTACGAAATTGGATTGGAGAGACGCCGTGATGAAGAAAGAAAAGAGAGCTTGAACTCCCTAAACTTGCAAGGTTTTCTGCAAACAAAAGAACCAGTAGAAGAGCAATGTCTAAGGCTCTATACTCACGCAGTGTTCAAGGTGTTCCAGAAAGAACTCCTGCACTGTTATAGATACCTTGGATTCAAGATTTACGAGGAAGTGGCTCTCAGCAGATACCTTGTGCGTCGGTGCGAAAACGATAACGAAAAATGTGTAGTCACAGTGATATCAACAAATCTGACAGTGAATTGTAGCTGTAAAATGTTTGAATATGAAGGGATACTATGTAGACATATTTTGAGGGTGTTCCAAATACTAGGAATAAGTGAAATCCCACCCCGCTACATCCTACACCGATGGACTCGAAATGCAGAGTATGGTACATTGCAAGATACGAATTCAGATGGCGGCCCTCAAGAACTCAAGGCTGTGATGCTATGGAGTTTGAGAGAAGCTGCTTGTAAATACATTGAGGCTGGGGCAACATCTCTTGAAAAGTACAAACTTGCATACGAGATTATGCGAGAGGGTGGAAGGAAACTCCGTTGGCAAAGATAAATATGGAGGTTAGACAGATATCTCTGTTCTCAATTTTATACTGCATGCACTGTTTTTATTTTTGTTTCTTTTAGTTGGTTAGTGGATGACTTTAGATATGTGATCCAGAAACCATGAGATTGAGTTGTGGGGGATGATCCTTTGCTGGATATGCCATACCTGAATGTATATAATGTGTAAATGAATAGAATTTGTATTAATTATAATGAGTTGACATTTGATATTAGTGTCGATCCAAGTGTAACCTCGACCAAGAGATCAGATGCTCGAATCCACACCCTTGCATATTGTTGAACTAATGTTTCTCTTCTAAAAAAGCACATGTTAGCGTTCAACTAAAAAACAAATGATATTGGTTCTTTGAAGGGACTCTGATTTTGTTGGAGATTTATAATACTTGATCAATTTTCAAGAGCATGAAATTGTTGAGACACTCAGCATTTTCATATTTGATATCCCATGATGGTTGAGGCTAGCTTACCCGCACCTCAACTATTTTCATGGAATAAATCATCTATCCTATAACATTTAGCCATCAAAGAAACCGGTAGGAAGTTAATTCATAGGTAGGTAGCCACCATAAGAAGGAAGCGATTGTGATCTAAAAAAAAACTTTAGAGATTGTACTCATAAGTAACCTCTTATATCAGTATTGAAAGCTAGATTAGAAGAGAATGGTTAAATACATGTTCACAAATGAATGAATTTTAAAGAAAGCACAGGAAATTAGAAGAGAAAACATAAACAAACTTACAAAGAATAAAATTCTAAAAGAAAAAGGAAAATAAATACAAGCCATCTCAACATCAAATTTACACGAAATTAATACATGAAATAACACAATAAGAAAGTAAAAAGAAAATAATAATTAAAGAAGAAAACGAAATCAAAAGGGTTTAAGTTGCAAGATAATGGTTTATAAACATGATTAAGTTTGATTCAAACCCTTCCACCAATTCGATTGGTAGAAACAATCATCTCTTCAACTCCAATTTGGATAGCGCCTGTGCATAACAACTGAGTTGCACTTGCAATTATTGTCATTACCTCCAAAGTCCTCTGCGTACAAAAATATTAATCCACATTTCAATTATTTAATCTCATTTTGTTGATTACTTATTTTTAGAATTATACGATGCCTCATTTCTGAATGAAGATCATAGGATGCCAAGATGACTTTTAGTACGATATAGTAGCAATTGAGCTATTCGTAATTGAATTGTACTTTGTATAGCTAATAATATGACTATTAGCCTCATTAGTAAGGGTTTAGGGTCTCTTGGCATAGAGGTCTCAAGTTCAAGCCATTGGATAAATAAAATCCCTTGATGTCTTTCAGGTCCGAGTCTTGGGACAAGTGCGAATACCTTGGTTATAGAGGGGAGTAAAGTTCCCCAATTATCCAAAAACAAAAAAACAAAAGTAGACTAAATTGACATGTTTATAAAGTACCAAAACCAAAAGTTGAAAAAAGGAATCATAATTTAAGAAGAAATAAAGTCACAAAAACCTTTCCTTGGTAAGTTCATAAAAGTTGTGTACTCGAAAAGATTCTAGCTTGAAGACTTGAAATTGGAATACAACAAACATTACCCCCACACACTGACTTAACTTAAGAATGAAAATAAGAAAAAGTTAAAAGTGGGAACTGTTCCAAACAATGCCTTGCTTACCAAGTTTCCATTTGTCCAACCAAGTTCAATTTCTTTCCATGCAAACCTAAAAAACAGAATAAAGAAAACAGTAAATTAAAACAAAGTTCATAATCAAATTACCATTGGAAAGTGATAAGAAAACTGTTTTTTTTTTTTTTTTTTTTGGAATTAAAGACAGAAAGGAAATGAAAAAGTGAATAAAACTTACCCCATAGCAAGAACAGTGACTGCCCAAGTTGCAAGAGAAGAAACAGAAGCAGTGTGTGCGTTTGAGGCATTCCATTTCGAGACATTGGTTATTCCCGTGGCTGATGTTGCCATTCCCACAACCCCAGCAATCAAAGAGAAGATAACAAAGAATCCTGTCGCCATGTTTCCAATCGGGAAGTATATCGGAAACAAGTAAGCTGGCAACGTCAACGTTGATGCTACAAATTCAGGCAAGTAGAATACTTAGAGACCCGAAACTTGAACTTATAACTTAAAGGTATTCAAATTTAACATTGAATCAATCGATAATGATTTGTTATATATCATTGATAAAGAATGAGATTTTGAGTTGGAGCTTACCTGATTCAAAAGATTTCTCTATTGCGTGGTTTATAGCCCACGAAGCGATGACAGTGATGATGAAGTAGAGTACGAGATTAAGGACTAGAAGGACGGAAACTGCGGGTTGCACTTGAGTAGCCATGGATTGCCCAGAAAAAAGAGAGAGAGAGAGAGAGAGAATGAAGTTAAATCCTTTCCTTGAGCTCAGAAGAGAGATGGATATAAAGGGACATATATATAAAAGCAAGAAGTTCTTTTCCCACTCAAATCAAAGAACAGTTCATCACCAGGTTAAAAGTATTCCTTTATCTTCATAGTCAGAATGAATGTTTCTTCAGTTCAAAGGAACAACCAAAGTTCATTTCCAATTGTTAGGCTTGCCTCATAAAGGAGGAAGGAACAAGATCCCATTCCAACTAAACCAAAATTGATTAATTGGAATAAGAGATAAGAGGCTGTTTTGTGAGTTATAGAGGATCTTGGGGATCTAAGAGATTATGAGTTCAATCGATAATAGCCACCTACTTAAGAATTTTTTTTTTTCTGGGTTTACTTGACCAACCAAATATTGTAGGATCAAATGGTCTCTCCCATGAAAATAATCAGGATGTGTGTAGACTGGTCCGAACACTCACATATGCATACAAAAGAAGTTAATATGTGCGGCCGTATATAGATTGAGATTGACAACTTAATCAATCCACAAGCAAACGAAAAGTATGCATAAATTCATAACCAGATGGTAAGTGATTAAGGGACAGTGTCCAAATCCAATTGAATAAACATTCAAATAACATGAACATCTGCATTACATAAATTTGATCAGAAAGAAGCCAAACCATCTGCAAAGTACACAGATGAAGGGTTTTTTTTGTAGGATTGTTCTGAAAAGCTGACTGAAAGACTTCAAGACCTTTATTTACAAAAGGTCTTTGTAAATAAGAACTCTGCATTATCCAACAGAATGAGGGAAATTCTTCTTCATGGTTGGCAACTTATCTCAATCAACTAAGACCTTTGCCCTCAAGACCAAATGTGGCTCATTGGATCTAGACCTTCAATGAAACTTTCTGAGCAGCAAGTGCTTCGGCTTCGAGTGTTGGCTCCCACAGAAGTGTTGATTCTGCCAGCAGTGCGGTCACGATGTACGGGTCCATGTTTGAAGCGGGTCGTCGGTCTTCCAAATAACCTATTGCATGATAATTTCACAAGGACAGAGTACAATCAATGGAATGTCACTGCCAAGGATTGTATGTAGCAAACAGTTTCACATAACAGAAGCCAGCCTCCATGTGAAAAGAAAGCTTGTTTGGTGATGTAAGTGGTTTTTACTCCTAATTAAGCTTCCTCATGTTCAGACTCGGAGAAAATTAATTTTAAATCTTTTTAAAGCGAAAAAAAACCCCACTTTTACAAGGTAGATGCAAGTTATATTCAATGGTGAATGACTATGGTCTTATGGATAGTGAACAACATAATGAGTAATCAAAATTTTGCCTCACTGTATCCAAAGACACCTACACCCATTTCAAGGTCTAGATTCAGAATACAACAAATTTTTTTACAATCAAACTTGCTATCAACCTGAGACCTCCAAGAGAACATACCTTAGAGATTCCAAGCTTTTATTAAGAGACCGCCCCTAGTGGACAAACTATGGCAGCACTATTATGCAACTACTCATCTTAACAAACATTGTGCAGTGTTATTTTTTCTGAAATGATGCAACACATACCTTTGCCTTCTTTCTCAGTGTCACGTCCCACACGGATCGAACAACCACGGTTAGCCACACCCTGCAGTTGGAATTTTCAACAGAATTCTCAAACTTGTTCCAAATAGTACTGTTCAGGACAGACAAAGTGTAGGTTCAAACATACCCAGGAAAAGGTGTTGATACTTGCTGTTTCGTGCTTCCCTGTCAACCTTCTTTCATTTCCTTCTCCATAGGCACTGATATGTTCCTTGTGGCGAAGAGACAGATTCAGAATCGCCTTCTTTATGACTTCAAAGCCTCCTTCTTCTCTCATGCTCTTCGTACTGCAAAACAACGGATCTGTTGTTAATTCCAACCGCTACGAAAACATTTCATTGTTGTACGACAATTATATTAAGTGAAGGAGAATGCATTTAAGTACCTGTAATTGGTGTGGCATCCAGCTCCATTCCAGTCACCCTGCCAATGAAGATGAATCAGAGAAGTCCATTTAACCAGTCAATTTCAAGAATAAATTGTACCAAACAGTTGAAGGTACCTCAATTGGTTTTGGATCAAGAGTGAGAACCACCCCAGCTTGCTCAGTAATTCTCTGTCGAGACACAGAAAGAAACCCGAGTTCACAAACATCCAACTAAAATAAGCAATTAGAGAACTCAAGAGCTAACTTTATCACTATAATCTAACTTCCTATGCATTCACAACTCCATGCCAAGCTAATTGCAAACTACTTACGGTAAGAAGTTGAAATGTTCATCTAAGGACGACGAAATGAGCCACCTTATTGAGACTAAAGAGAGCATCAATTTGTTGGTTATGCCTTGTAATGAAGGAAGTTTGGGCCCTTCAAGGTTTCTATTTAACAATCTATTATACACTATACCTACTCAAAGGTAAAAAGTGATGAGTTACCTCAAGAAGGTATCTAGCACACCAAATATGATCTCCTGCTTCGATCCCGACACTAGGACCAACTTGAAACTCCCACTGCATGGAAAATGTAGAAAATTTCATGGATTAAAAGAATTGCAGCATAGTTGCTAGATTTTGCAAGATGAAGACAGTAAGGTACCCACCTAAGGATACATTAGTATTAATGGATATTAAGAAGGGCATAATGGTAATCGGGCTAGGAGTTAGTCATAATATCTTGTTATAAATAGAGTAAGAGGGGAAGGGAGTGGTTATCCCATTGTAATGTAGAGTTTGGTCTTGGATTATCATACTCAAGGGGGGTTCTAAGTGCCCTACATTGAGGGTCATCTTATACCTTTTCATATTTTCATCAATTAATTCTAGATTTTAGTTCTTGGAAGGTAGAATTCTTACAAAGACAAGTGAGAATGAGAAAGAACCTGGCCAGGCATAACTTCTCCATTGGTGCCACTGATGTTGATCCCGGCGTATAAACAAGCCTTGTAGTGAGCATCTGAAATATCTCGACCGAATGACTTGTCAGCTCCAACACCACAATAATAAGGACCCTACCATAAACAAGAATTTGTTGCCGATGATGTTAATATGATATCGTAGAATGAAGCGTAATAATGAAACATTAATATCAAAAGAACTCCAACCTGAGGACCAGGATAAGCTCCAACTGGCCAACCTAAGGGCCAATTCACATTTGTCTGAAGCAATGTGTACTCTTGCTCAATTCCAAACCTAATTTACAATGGTGTCAGTATTCTGCACTGAACATGTACACCAGAAATGAAGAAAAGAAAACAATGTTTACATTCTCTAACAAATGGTGGTCATCTTAGAAGGAGGTTTATTTTTCTATCCCCACCATCTCTCAGCTACAAGGCACATTTACGACTAACAAGGACTAACAAGCAGACCCACATTTTTCTTGATAATCGAGAATTGGAGCTTCGCTCCACTACATACCCAGGTGTACCCGCGGCTATCCCAAAGGCATGGCAGGAGACAACAAGGATTTTACAATGAAATTCATTCGTTGATTTCAAATCTGAAACCTCCAAGGGAGCATACCTTGGAGATCTCAAGCCTCTACCAATGAGACCGCCCCTTGGGATAACGAAATTGCCTTAGAACATGAAAATAGATGAGGCTGACTAGAAATTGTAGATGTTCAAACTTGATAGAAGAGAAGGGGTAAATATCATAAAATATAAAAGACTTATAAGTTATAAGTAACCATAGTCAATCATGTCAAGTTAAATATATTACTTTCTTCAAAAAATACTCGACTTAATTGAAGTACTAACCAAGTAACTTCATCCACAACCTTCTTGTTGTTGAAAATCTCAGCAGCTCTGTGGCGTTTGTTTGTAGGGATCGGCTCGCCTGCCGGTGTGTATGTATCGCAAATTACCTTAATTGGATGACAATATCGTACATATTCAGATGAATGATATCGAAAAAACAGTTTGAACTTTGATCAATGAGCCATTAATATTGGAATACCAAATAGTAGACATTTCGATTTATGGGCAATGATATTTAGTTCTTCAAACATTGTGTAACTCACCAAAATGTTGTTACCACCACGAAACGGATCCTTGAAAATTGCTTGAGGACTGGAGAAAAATATTAAATTCATGATAGTGAAATGAAGGTACTAAATGTTATAATGATAAAGGAGTAATAAATTGAAATCTTGATCATACTATAGAATGACTTCACTGTCTTCCCCAGGTGCTTGTCCAGTACTTGATCCATCATAGTTCCACTTTGGTAGCTCAGATGGATGTTCAACAGGCTTAGATAAGGTCTGATAATAACAAATCATAAACAAAACTTAATTAAGAACGAGGATCAATTGAAGTGTTGAATATTTAGTTTAATCTTTTCTTTGATATCCGTGACAGTCTAAGCCAGCTTCCGCACACCTCGACTATTGTCACGGGATGACCCTACAACTTTTGGATGCCAAAGGAATCCGTAGGAAATTAATTTCTAGGTAGGTGACCACCATGGATTAAATCCATCACCTTATGCACGGTCCCCAAGACCCGAATATTTAGATTAATCAGGAGCAGAAGATAGCATACCCTTGACTTACTACGCAAATCAATGCCAGATCCTCCAATCCTGTATAAAAAAACAGACCACAAAGTTTCAGAATCAAAATGATGATCTACAATTCAATGAATCTTCACTGCTATTTCCCTTTTTTTTTTGACTGCGCAGTAACTACTTTCACTTACCAATACCATAAAAAGTTCTATATTAACCATAGACGAAAGAGCAGCTATGGCAGTCAAACAGTGTTTTTACGTAGGATGTGTTTGAAAAAAAGGAGAATAAGAATGATTATGGAGAGAATAACTCTCCTACTGTCCAAACAATCATTCCTCCATAATTTCACTTTTCCTACGACAACTTTTCATTCTTCACATACTCACTATTCTCCATAATAATTTTCTGCACTCCAAGCATAAGTAATGATTCCGCACATTTATTCACTTCAACACAAATAAGGATTCCCTGATAATGATTTTTTTCATTCCAAATATAAATAATGATTTCTTCGTAATAATTTTCTTCACATCAAATTCAGATAATCAATCTAATCGGCATGATAAATGAAATACCAGATATATTCAGCAATAATCTTGTCAGTGTATGGAGTGACATCCAGTTTTAGCAGATCTTCCATCCTGTTAATAGTGCTGCCATCAGATTGGACAGCCAACACTTTGAATTTTGCAGAGCTTTTCACTGCTCCTTTCTTGTTCTGCTTTAGAAGCAGAGAACCCCACATCTTGGAGGTAATGGGGCTTGCACCAATTGAACTGTGTTTAGTTCTCAGTTGCCATTGAGTTGATGGAGCTAAAATCTGAGCCATTTTTTGCACCTTCTGCTCAAAATAAATCATTCATTCACATATCAAAATCTCCAAACTCAAGAATCTCAGGTGCACTAAAATGTTCTATGTAATAAAATAAGACATAAGAAAAGTTAAAAATCAGCCGTCCTATAAGTTGTAGGTTAAAATATTGTGTAGTCAATATACTAAAAATAAAGATCCATCTCAAAAACTAAACACTATTTTCTATTTTCTTTACTTTTTGGATTTAAACCCAACGTTTAGAAGTGATAAGATCCAAACTCGTAACACTTTAGTTATCGCATCATACGTTATGTATGATGAGTTCAACTTAGCAAAACTAAACACTATTCTCAACTCATCCTCCAAAGTTATCAGAGTTCATAACTCCACTTTCAATATTACACTATCAAACGAGCTATCCCAATTCCATTCGGTCATGTGTGTTGGGAAAAAAAATGAAAGATGAAATGAAATATTGTGGAAACAAAAATCAAATCAAGGTTCAATGAGAAAAAAAAAATGAGAGAGTGAAAACTGAAATAGAAAAAATCAGTGACACACAAATGTAGTACTAAGTTGTATTCAAAATATGATGCACTAAAATGTGGTTTCACAATAGTACTACAAAATTGTATCATATTACAATTGTACCACACAAATGAATAGTTCAAAAACAAAACTTACAAGATGAAAAAAAAAAAAAAAAAAAAAAAAAAAAAAAAAAAAAAAACTTCAACAATGTGTTAACTTTGAGCATGGAACATGATGATCAAGAGAAATGAAAATGCCCACATGAAAAAAACAAAGTAACAGTAAAAAAAACAGAGTAAGAAGCAATCCCACATGGAGAAAAATGTCAATGAACAATGAAACATTGCCACATTTGGGTAAATCCATGAAAACCCACAAAGATCCAGATAGCAAAAACTCAAAAACTTACAAGAAAAAACCTCAAACCCTTAAGTGGGTTTCGCCGAGAATGGAGAAACTAGAACAAGGGGATGAAGGTTGCAGGATAGAGATATAGAGATTACAGCTCCTTGTGGCTGTGTGTTAAAATGGAGAAAAGATCACACAACCAAACAAAAAGGGTACTGTTTAAAAGGGTTTTTGTTGGCTTTTCGAAAGTAGATAGGGCTACAAGATGAATGGAGGAAATTGGATTTTGGGTTTTGAGGGATAAAATGTTTTCATTGAAATTTGAGGATTTGGGAATTTAATAATCATGAATCTTGCTTCTTTTGAATGGATCAATGACACAATGATTTTATTGTTTGGTTGTATCAATTCACCAGTCTCACATGTTCGATTTCGAAAATTGGTAATTGTTCCCATTTTCTCAACAAATAAAATAAAATCATGCTTCGTTTGATTGATTTTAGCATTTAATTACTATTAATTTTAAGCTTTTTAGAGGGGAAACACAACATGGGGATGGAGAGAATCTTGCAAATTTGAGTAAACTAATGTGGAAATATATAATTTAATTTTAGTTTAAACTTTTCAACTTCTTTCTTTATTATTTGTTTCAATTTTTCAATGCTTGATTTCAAAATTTCATGTGGTTGTTGAAACAATCTTGTCTTGTCGGTTTGAGGGGTTTTGGTTAATCAATCTAAATTCCACTGATTCAAGAAGTGAGCATCAATAATTATTTTAATAACGTCATCCTGCATGTATAATATAGTAATATTATGGGTCCAAATCACTTGTTACTTGTTGAATAAAAAAACATTAAATATATCAAAATGATCAGTAGTGGAGTGGTTTCATTGTTTGGTTGTAAACTTGGTTTCATTGTTTGGTTGTAAACCAGTTCAACACTAGTGTCACGAGTTCGAACCCTGAAAGAGTTGGTATTATGATACCCTGCCCCGATTTGTACTAAAAAAAATGGCTTTTTCTTCTCTTGTAAATGATACCACAAAGAAAAAATAATTGATACTGTATGAATTGATAATTAAAATTTTATGAGTTTAATTCTTTATTTTCAAATAGTATTAAATTAAAAAAATAAAATAGTACCCATTGTAAATTTTAAATACAAATTAAATTTGATAATTCTTTTATAAACGTAAATATACTACAAATTTTTATAACATCTACCAATTTTAACATAAAAAAATCTAATTCTAGTGTTTTTCTTCAGAAATTTATGCTTAATTTTAAGCATATAATTCATTAGACACATAAGAAAATACTTTTGTTTAACTATATTTCAAATGGAACTATGAAAGGGTAAAAATTGCACCATTTTTTTTTTTAATTCCCAACACTTGTCTAACTTTGAGGTGCAATTTAATGAAAGTGAAAATTGAATGTAAAATTTGATACAACATGAGTTTATGAGTAAAAAATAACTTTTTGAAATGTTTATGAAATATTAAGAGAGTAACATTGAAACTTTTGAAAGTAAAATATTTCTTACCCAAACAAAACGCCAAAACTGGCTAGAATATAAATTAAATCTTGGAATATTTGTAAAAATATTTTGGCTTTACAGCTCTTGTTAATTCTACTACAGGAAATAAAGAATAATTAAGTAGCAGTGAAAGAAAATAGTAGGTCTTATTTATGCATTTACAAAGTATACTACATTAGTATGGAACGAACCCGTGACCGTGGGGTGGAAATGAAATAACATCAAATCAGATAATCAATTGCGCCACCGACCCATTCGGTATTAGTAAACTACTTTAACAGCCATACTTTGCAATTCAACATAGGATGAAGAGGCAATTCTCATTTCTTGCTGTTTAATTTATTTATGTTGCATTATGCCTTGAACGAGTCTTTTATCCTACGATGAGTAGTCGGGGGTGCGGGGGCAGCGCCTCCGACGGGGGTATTAATTAGAGCACATATATAAGCTCAATTAAAACCCTAGCCGTTTTTTTATGACATTTGTCTCTGTAATTCGCCTCTCTGAATAAAACTGATTCTCCCTCTCCGCCCGTGGACTAGCCAACACAACGTTGGTGAACCACGTAAATCTGTGTGTCTTTTCTGTTCTTCTCTTCCCTTTTACGTTTATTTATCTTCGATTATCGATTGTTTGGTTTCCGTTTCACAACAATTTATCTTGAAAACTGTAAGTTCCTCGGCACACTCACTGCACATACACTGAAACAAACACAAATAAAGGAAATTTAAGTACAAAAGAATGCAGCATGTATCTTGAAAACTATACTTATAGAAGTTGCATCCATTGCTTGCCATGAACAAATTACAATCAAAACGGATTCTTACCATATGTCGATCGGCATGGTAATACCGCGGTATCCTTCGGTTCAGCCGTGCAGATCACACACTCCTTCCCGGTGTCGTTATCGTTAAAACCTTCTGTTGATGAACTCCGTATTCCGAATATCTCACTCAACTCATATCGCACTCCATCAATCCATAGTAGCTGCCTAATCACTCTAACTTGGAAAGGACTGCCATTTTTCTTCTCAAGAACAGCTTGAGTGATTTGCATATGTGAATAATCTGATTGAGGCACACCAATTTGTTCATCATTGAACTGAGAGGGTGAACAACAAGTCTCCACTGATATAAAAAGAGGGAAAATGTCTTCTGCAGGTGAAGCGTTTGAGAGATCGTCCCGCTCGAAAAATCGATCCCAAGTCAAAGCCAGTTCCCACAGGCTGAAAGAATTTCTGACCAGAACCCTTCTGAAATGGAATTTTTACTGGCTTGAAGGCATCAGGATGTGCTTTGTTCTCCATAAAACAAGATTACATACATTCTTATATTACCATTAATATACAAAATTAGGCTTCATGAACACAAAAAGAATACAAACCAGCATTGTGAACTTCCTAGCAGCAATAAAGAAATTACATCATGACAAGCATTTTCCACTAAGCCCATTGATTGCCTCTTAATTTAGAATATTTCTTTTTGATATACATGAGTGTTACGGTCGTTGTGTGCATAGTCGTGGGACATACCGCCTAACACTACAATATTTAGATATCAAGAAAACTAGGTCGCCTTAGCAAGGTCTTAGAGAAGTCCAACAATTCCCTGTACAGCAAATGAAAACCAAATCATGAACCAATTGCAAACAATTAAAATCATTCTACTGCCACCCACATGCCCAACAGCACAATATTTTCCTTTTTTTTAGAAACCGGGTAGTTAAATCTTCACTCCACTATAATCGGGGTAATAAGCTAGTCTTAAAGAGTCAGCCACCAGAAGACATGGAAGGAATGAAATGGAGATACAAAAAATGTTTACAAATTATTGTCATAGTTAAGTTTCGAAACTCGAAGAGGACAACTTCAAATTATTGTCATAGTTAAGTTTCGAAACTCGGGGTTATATAATATTTTTAAATAATTAAAACACACTTTATGAATAGCATATATGTAATTTAGAATATGACTTAAGGGGTAAAATCGTCCAAAAATAATTTTCTTCTAAAGCCAC
>JBBMEF010030208.1:0-16082 GCA_037832685.1 Sicyos baderoa | reverse complement strand
ATATTTTAAAAGAGAGTTAAGGTTCAAATCTTAGTTTTGATAATTTATCATATATTAAATCTTATTTTAAAATAATTGTAAATATATAAAAAGTACAAAAAAATTAATTGAAATTAAATACTTTACACAAAAATTTGAAATTAGATGTATTAAGTAAAAGATATTTATAAAAATAAAATAAAAGAAAAAGAAAAAGAAAATCGCAGTTAAAAAAAAAAAAAAAAAAAAAAAAGTGGGTCACGCGCCAGTTTGGCCTGGGTGAAAATAACCCGGTGGGCCAAACACGTTGGGCTGAGTTAAAACTTCCCTTCCCAGCCCAACTTAGCCCACCAAACATGCCCTTGGAATTTGAATTTCAAATGGGTGTTATTTTAATGTACCTTAATAGTAAAGAAAAGGGGAATTTGTCCTTCATATAGCACATCTTTTGCTCTTCGTTTTAATTATAACATATTTTTTAAAATAATTCATTCATAATATATTTTGTCCAAAATTCTTATTCTACCATCATTAGACTTCTATCCGTTCAACTCATAGACTTCTATCAATTCAACCGATAGACTTCTATCAATTCAATGGATAGACTTTAAACTTTTATCCGTTCAGCCGATAGACATCAATCATTTTTATGCCCAAAATAAATATATTTTAGAATTGTGCTATACACAGAATTATTATTTTTTTAATATACATGCAAAATTTTCAAAGAAAAATAGAGTAGTGAAAGATTTTTTTTTTGATGATCGAGAATCGAAGCTTAGGTTCCATATACCCGAGACAATAATGTTTTGTTCTTAGATTGTGGCATAAGAATATATAGGAGTAACAGTGACACAGTCAGAAGGTATTTATAAATAAATGTCATTAGCAGATCTCAAATCCGAGACCTCAAAATGAGCTGTAAAGACCCGACCCAAAACAGGGGTCTAAACCTAGGTCTTTACCGAGCAACCACCCCAAGACGGAACATGAACTAAACATTAACTTTAAAATGTTTCAAACATCTTTATTTCTCTTTCAAAGTTTGCAACAGAGTTTTAAAAGTGGAAATACAAATGAACGGGGCACCCCTTTAAATAACAGCAAGTTCAACAGGAATTCAAATAAATCTAGAACTTCTTAGCTTTAAACAAGTTTATTTGCAGAATTGAACCTACCCTCTAATCCTATCCCATGATCATCCCAGCATCAGTCAGCCACCCCGGTACATCACGTGGGTACCTGCGGACATGCCACAGAAGAAACGAAAGAAAGGGTGAGTTCATAAACTCAGTAAGGCTTTCCTCTAACAATAAAACAACTTTGGGTACGAAGCCCCTAACAACGAACAAGTAACGGTGGGCATTAGACCCCTCTACAACTGGGCGAACCCCTTCAATTAATTTGGGCGAACCCCCTCTAAGTAGTTTGGGCGAACCCCTGGTTAGTAAGTTGGGCGAACCCCCGCTAAATAATATGGGCGAACCCCTCAGATGTGTGGGCGAACCCCTGATAAACAATATGGGCGAACCCCTCAAAATATGGGCGAACCCCTGATAAATAATATGGGCAAACCCCTAATAAATGGGCGAACCCCCGAGCAGTTGCATTGCTCAACATATAATGCGTGCAATAAAGTTACGTACACTACAACATTATCAGGATTCCAAACAGGTACTCTACGTTTAAAACTAGCATGCTTGTCAGTTAAATATAACATCTTATGCAAACTCCCTTACTTTGGTCAAACCTCCCAAGAATTAACAATCCAGCTCCAAATGGGCTTTTCCTAACTCTTCCCAATTTCCGCGACCTAAAACACACAAACGGGTCAGATCTAGCACCTTAGACTAGCAAAAAGGGACTCAGAATGTCGAAATTACCCAAAATGGAGCTTCTGGAATTTTTGGTCAACGGTCAACGGCGGCGCGTGGGTCAACGACGGCGGTCAACGGCGGCGCGTGAGTCAACGGCGGCGGCGGCAGCACACGTGGGTCAACGACACGCTCGGCAGGGGTGGATCAGGTTCGGGACACGTGTCGGCTCGCTGAGGCGCGGATGGCTGGTTCGAGTGAATCCAGCGGTCGAGGTACTTCGGTTCGAGGTTCGGACCGGACATGAGGCTCGGTCGCTGGCTCAGGCTGATCCAACGGCTGCGAGGTTCGGTGGGAGGCTCGGATGGATCGTGCGGCCGCGTTGCTTCGGAAGCTAGGTTCGGGACGCGCGTTCGGTTCGGCGGCAGGTTCGGGTTGATCGTAGCGCACGCGCGGCTTGGATCGAGGCTCGAGCTGATCCCGCGGCTGGCGTGCTTCGGAGCTAGGCTCGGGTCCTAGGTCTGGACGCGAGCCTCCGGTTCGGTTCCAATTTCCCAGAAATCGCCAGAAACCTCTGTTTTTCTCCTTTTCCAACCCAACACTTGAATTTTTTAGCCGCTCGGGATGATCCGGTTCCGATTATTTGCTCCCAACAAATCCCAAACTGGTTCGAAAGTCACAAATTCGATCCCGGAATGCGAAGATGGAAGAACGACGTGACAAAAGGCACAATTTTGGAGGGATTCTAGATGTGGAAAATGAATCGATCAATAGACTGTGAAATCTCCAATTGGTTGAGAGGTGATGTGGTTTCAAATTGACTGGCTTAGGCGTCTGTTAGCTAACAGATCCCCTTTTCTAGGGAGACCAAGACCCAGCAATAATCTTTTTTTTTTTTTTTTTTTTCATTTATTATTAAGTCAAAAACTACCAACAATGGCTGAGAAAAGGGCGGGTTGTTACATGAGCATACCCTTAAAATCTAGACCTTCGACCACCATAAAATGGCTTAGTTGTTCAATGAAAGGTTTAATCCATAGTGACCACCTTCTCGAGAATTAATTTTCTATAGATTTCTATGACATCTAAATATTGTAGAATTAGATAGTATGTTTCATAACAATAATGGAGATGTACATAAATTGACATAATCAATTACAAATAAAATAAAATAAAAATTCAATTATGACCGAATCGAGTGCAATAAATATGGAAGATTTTGCATGAATAACAAAAAAAAATATAAAAAATACCATCAATAACACTTCCTTGAAAATATTTCATATATAGGAGAAAAATGGGGCGCCCTTAGTAAAATGACCAAAAAGCTCTTCTATCAGTTTTTAGTTGATAGTATTCAATCAATTTCAGGCGATAGCCTCAATCAATTTTCAGATGATAGTCTTTAATCAGTTTCAGCTGATAGCATTCAATCAATTTTCACAATCAATTTTTCAAACTAATTCATTTCGGGCATAAAAAGGAAATGGTATACTTAAAAAAACCAAAAAGCCCACTTCAATCAATTTATTAATGATTGACTTTATCAGTTTACTAGTGATTGACTCGGATAAGTCATTGACTCTATCAACTTTCTAGTGATTGAATCTTTCATTTTTATAAAATCTGTAACATCTCAAAAATATATTGTAACCACAATCCCACACATATGGGAAACCTGATAATAATTAAGTATTTTGAAAATAATTAAAACATTAGAATGAGAAGTTGATTCAATCAATAGATAATGATAGATTCTATTAAAGTTGTCGATCAAAAAAAAGTAGAATATAATTTTTTTTTTAAAAGATAGGTAAAATTTGCTATAAACGAAATATTTAAAAAGAGTTCTATAATTACAAACGGTAAATTCCCATAAATATATATTGAGAATATGTTTATCCCTGGATTAAAACTTGCATATATGGTCGATAAGAATAAAATGTAAATTATTGTTGTCATTTTGAATTTTGAGTCTTTTATCCATGAGTCACGTTAATGCTTAATTACCCTTTCCTAACCCATTAAGAACTACAAATTATTTGAGCAAGACACCACTACGCGATTCATTGTCTTTATTTTAGTACAACGTGAGATTCATAGTAATGAGAGAGAAATTGCATATTTTCAAATCCATTAAATTGTTATATATTATGAAACAACCACATCATAATAACTTCATTCAACACTTTTTCAACTGCTACTTATTTTAATACTTTACCCTATTATATATCTAAGGACATAGTTCAATACTTTATCCAATTATATATCTAAGGGAATTCGTGTCGATATTAAGAAATTTTATAATTAAGTTTATGTATATGTTTTGAATATAAAATCTCGGAGGTATTGTTTGGATGATGAATTTATTTGAGTAGTTAAAAATTGAAAATTATAATAAAAAATTCATTTAGATGTTTTTTTTTACGTTGAGAATTTAGAGTAAAATACTTGGATGTGGATTTAAAATAAATGAAAAATAAAAAACTAATAGTTGAAAATGAGTTATTTTGAATAATAAAAAATGAGTAGTTATAAATGAATAGTTTGAAATAAAAAGTTAATTTTAACCGTAAAAATGAGAAGTTATTGTTAGGAGTTACAAAAACTCATTTAGATATAGATTTTCAAAAAAAAGTTAGTAACTTCTCCATCTAAATTCACCTTAAATATGACAAACATACCCCCTAAAGAGTTCATTGGAAACTCCAAATTTCTACTGATTTTTCGATGATGAAAATGTAATATATAATTAATTTAAACAATATCTTTGAAAGAAAAATTCAATAAAAAAAATGTCCCAAGGAAATCAGCTCAGTTTCATATTTTTTCTTCCAATTAATTGAATTCATCACTATTTTTTCTTTCGATTATGATTGGCACTCGTAGATGTGTACTTCAAGAAGCAAAGAGAACAAAGAAACTATTTGGTTGGATTTTCTTTAAATTTCTTTCGAAAAGGAAAAAAAATAAACAAAAGAATGAATATTAATTTATAATATTCCGTACTTTATATCGTTTTCTTATACGGCACAAAACAGATGGAAACACATATGATTCTTTCAGAACTTATTCTAAGAAAATTTAAAAAGAGAAAAAGATATATATTAAAATATAGCCATTAGAATTTTTTTGTGATAAATGGTATTATCGGAAAGGAATATATGAATAAGGAAATAAATAAATAAATAAATTCTTAATTGGGCTGTCATCAAAGAGTGAGTGATATTCTAATAAATCTCTCCAATAATATTTGATTGAATTCAATCACGATTCAATTAAATCAATCAATTACGTGACGTCAATTAGTCATGTAGAGTGCCATCTCTATCATCAATTGTCGATATCCAACATTAATTAAACCTAGCAAGAAAAGGGGAAGAAAAATGTAAAGAGATAATAGTGATTAAAGTTTGATCCACGCTTGGAGAAGAAAAAGTATATACACAATGATTTTTGATATCACTAACATTTAGCTAAAGCTTGAAATTCATAGACAGATGGGTAGCTATCTACTTTTTCCTCTCCTCTCCTCTCCTTTTTGCTACAATACCCACCCCAAAATGCAACCTTTTCCCAATTTTACTCCAATAAAATATCCTCATTTTTTATTGTTAAAATTATAAATTTAGTCCTTCCATTTTTAAATTCATGTTTGTCGGGGGGCAAGTTTCTGTGTACTATGAATTCAACTTATTATTGTTTAGTTATTGAATGTTCTCTTAACCACTAACAAGTGTTTGGATGAGGTTTTGAATAAAAAATTAAAACGTGGTTTTATATAAAGAAGTTAGAGACACTAACTTGTTTGGATGTGTATTTAAAATGAGTAGTTATTTTTAGTAGTTAAAAAAAGAATAATCATAAATGAGTGGTTAAAAAATAAATTATTTGAGAAGTGAGAAATGAATGTTAGAAATGAGGAATTATTTTGAGTAGTTATAAGTGAATGATTAGAAATGAGTTGTTATAAATGAGGAGTTGTTTTGAGTAGGGGTGCAACGAAAAACCGAAAAGTCAAAAAACCAAACCAAACCAATCCAATCGAATGGATCATATCAGTTTTTAAGCACAAAGTCGGACATATCGATTTGTAATTTGAAAAAACAAAAAATATTGGATCCATTCCAATTTTCGTCTTAAAAAACCAATAAAAATCGAATCGAACTGAAATATATATATATATTTTGTCAATAAGTCATATAAAGTAATCTTCCTTCCATTATTTAGAAAATTTCCTAAAGTCTAGAAGATCAATTTCCTAAAGTTAAGAAAGAAAATCGAATGTAAAGATCGAACTTGTTAATGTTTAGATCATTCTTATTCATTGACAATGTGAACGAATGCACCACCAAAAGCAAATCACTTTCATATTGAGATACGCATAATTTTTAAAGAATTGACAAAGAAAATTGGACATTGGATCGAATCCAAAACGAACCAAACTAATTGAAAATCGAACCAATGATTCTATACTTTATTGGACATTGGATCGAATCCATTCCGTAAAAATCAAAGATATCGATATCGAACCAAAATCACCCCAATTTTGAATATTAAAAATGAGGAATTATAAAAAATTCATTTTGATGTAATTTTTCAACAAAAAGTTAATAAATCGTCAATTTAAATCTTCCTAAAATATCACAAACACAACACCTCCTAAGCCATTAACATGATGGTTTAAAAAAATAATCTCGATTGTTAACTATTTTTTTAGATAATAAACAAAGAACTAACTATTTGGTCTAACACTCGATTTATTGTGTGTGTAAGATAATTCTCTAAACCTTCAATTTTTTGTTCATGACGTTTGTCAATTAAAAAAAAAAAAAACCTTAAACAAGTGAAATTTTATTTGACACAAAATTGAAAATTTAATTATATATTAAACACATAGAAACAATTCAAATTAAAGTTGAAAGAAAAAACAATACTTTTTAAAGTTAAAAAAATTGTTACACACAAAATTATAAGCTCAATAATCATGGACCAAATAAACTTTAAATTAAGGGAGTTTGATTTGAAGGTTTAGTAAAGTAAAAGATGTTAGATTCAAACTATTGATATTATCTAAAATTTATTTATGATGTTTTTTACATCCTGTTAATTACCTTTTGGTTTTTTGTTTTTGATTTTTGAAATTTAAACCTATTTTTATTCAAAGTTTCTACAATATATTTCTTACTATGTATCCATCTTTCCTTAAGAATATATATGAATGATATTTAACTTTAAAAAATAAAAACAAACTTTTGGAATTTTTTTTTTTTTATTTCTAAATTTTGGTTTGGTTTCCACGAATATAGTTGAGATGTAGATATTTAAGTAAGAAAAAATATATGACAAAGACAAAGCACTTGTTATAGATTTAAATTTCAAAAATTAAAAATTAAAAACCAAATAATTATTAAATGGGGTCTTAATATTTCAACACATGTAAACTAGCTCCAACACTCTTGAATTATACGGAATGGGTCATTGGCTAATAGTTTCATTATTTGGTTGTAAATAGTTCAACACCAACATCACAGATGCAAATGTTTCTGTCACATATTTATTTAGTTTTCCAATGTTTTATTAATTTTATATTTTAATGTGCGGTAAATAGTTATACCACTTAGGCAATAAACATACGTATTTTACATATCCATGTATAGGTAAGTATTGCTCTATTTAGACGATGTGAAGCTATTTTGTTTAGAACAATTTTTGTGATAGTGATTGATGTGTGCCACGCGTTAGAGAATCAATGGTTTTGAATTGATATTAAACATATTCTTTTCAAAATTGGTTTATTTGTAATTTGGGTTTTTATATACTATACCTTTGTTTTTGTAGTTTAGGGGCTAGGGTTTTCTTGGACCAAACCCATTTTTAGGGTCATTTGGACCCTTAACTTATGCCTTTCTTTCTGATGATGATGTGGTAGTCCAGTTCATTTAATTTCTCCAATTATAAAGCAATACAATCATTGAAATTGCATACATATTGTAGCCTTCTTTATAAACTTTATTACAATGACAGTTGGACTCACCATTTGAGGTTTCATTAGCTGTTTTATATAATATTGTCTCTTGTTTCCATATTCATTCTTATTGCTACTTTATATTTTTTCTTTTTGTCTACATCTCTTTATTTTGTAAAGTCTTTAATTTTTTTTTCTATCGTCTGAGTCATCTTTCGCGCACCTCAACTAATGTTATGAGACATATCGTCTAACCCTACAATATGTAGATGTTAAGGAATTAATTCTTAGGTAGGTCACCATCATGAACTAAACCTATCAACTTATGTATTTCAAAGTTTTCTTTAACCAATTGAGCTACTTCATGATGGTTAATCTTTTAATAATATTCATACCTACATCTCAAATCCACTTACTTCTTCCATACATTCTTTATTTAGAAAATTACTTTCTTTGCAATTTAATCATAGTTTTAAATCAAGGAAATTGCACACACATACCTTAAAATGTTGTGTGTTTGCTCTTTCTTTTAATAAACAAAAACATTTTCTTTGATAAACTATCTATGATTTTGTGTAATTTCCTTATTATTATTATTCTTAGATTAAAACTTGGGTCTTTCATATTCAACACCACTTAGTTAGTTAATTAGTTTTTTTTTAGTTAGCCGTAATTGCGAAGGAGAAAAATTTGAACTCTAATCTCTTCGTTTATAAACATAAATTTTTACTACTTTGTTTGTCTATTAACTTCAAATATAGATTGGAAAAACACTGTATATTACAAGAGTTAAAGGAAAGAACGTCCAATATTATACGTTAAATCACTAATTAAAATTAAATAACAATTAAAAATGGAGAAGATTCATAATCTTTTGATGATTAACACACATTTATCTTATTTGGTTCTCATTTTTTTTAAAACAACAAGTGTAATAGGAGCATCCATTTATGAAAGGATCAAACATATTTATTTTTTTCAAATTCAATAATATTTGAGAATTGAGAGACTCCAGCTTGTAATTTCTTTATTATTATATGATACTAGTAGCTCTACTCATTGGTAGGATCAAATATACTATTGATGCAGCTTAAGAGATAAAGTTACATAACTCTAATAATAAATTCCATAAATATTTTAGAATTTTTTTTAATTGATTTAAATCAATCTTTAAAATGATATCTATCGGACTAATGAAGACCTCGTTTTATAACTATTTGTATTTTTGTTTTTCAAATTTAAGTTTATTTTAACTCGAGATTTCTACCATGTTTTTCATCTGTTTTATAATGTATCTATATTTTTTTTAAAGAAAATAAGTGAAAGCTAACCAATTTTTTTTTTAAAAAAACAAACTCTTAGATGTTTTTTTTTGTTTTTAAATTTTGGTTTAGTTTCTACAAACATAGATACGAAGTGTGAAAGTATTATCTATATTTTTTAGGTGTTTTTCATCTCTTTTATAATGTATTATCTTTTTAAAAAAAGTAAGTGAAATCTAACCAATTTTCAAAAACAAAAACAAATTTATAAACTTTTTTTTTTTTTAAATTTTAGTTTGGTTTTTACAAACATAGATACGATGTATATATCTAAATAACAAAAAACATATAGTAAAGTAGTTGTTGTAGGGCTTAAAGTTCAAAAACCAAAAACAAAAAACTAAATAGTTATCACGGAGCCTATACTTTTCATTTTTGTTTTGTATTTTTTTTCTTAAAAGAGTAAGATTAGGTTACATAAAAATACACCTCAATTATTATTTTTTTCCTTTAATTCTTTCAAACATCACTTAATTAATTTTAAAGAACTGCCAAAAAAAAGTTTAGCGTATATGTTTTATTTGGTTCACTACAAGCCAATTATTTATAGGTATAAACATAGTTTGATAGTTTCAATTTTTTCTCTTGTCGTATAGTTCACCGATAATAGACCAATATAGTACAAAATTTAATTAAACGACATTATTATTTTGTTTGAGGCATATTGTTTTTTTTTTTTTTTTTACACGATGGATTTAAACCCATCATCTTATGCACCCCAAAACCTTCTATGATCAATTGGGCTAGCCCATAATGGTTGTTTGACACATATTGTAGGAAAATATAAACCTTAGACTTCAAAAAAAGAAGTATTAGTTAATTATCCAAGAAAGAAACCCTACTAAATTCAATAGACCAATTGTTCCCTGGTTTACAACCAAACAATGAAACCACTGCGTCACTGATGTTTTCGGTAACTAACATGTATTAATCAATAAAACTTTACTTATAGACATAGGTCGGTGACATTTTGGTTGTAGTAGTTTGATCTCCTACTATACTATAAAAAAGAATATCATGAAGAGTCTATGTGACCATAAGTGTCCAGCTGAATCATTATAAGATTGCCTAAAACTATTCTAATTATATCTATAATTAATGTCTAACAAACAACACAAATTAATATTAATGTAGAGCCTACCAAATTAGCTATATAAAGCGAGCATTTATCATGCCTGCAATATTAGGTTATTTCCATTATTCTAATCGTCCATATGGCTGATAATCTTGTCACAACAATTATTATTTAAAATTTCCATTATGTCACAACAATTACAGCAATTACCTTTTAACCTCAATTTTCTACTACCTACGCTAGGAGATGGATAAAGGATAAAAAAGTGTTTGATTACGATTTAACTTGTCTTTTCTATATTTAAAATTTGTTTGATTAACATTAATAATTTATAGGTTAAAATATCATTTTGGTCTCTCAACTATTATATTTATTCAATTTTCATCCTTAGACTTTCAAAAGTTTAAATAGTCTCTCAATTTTGTCAAAAACTTAAAAATAATCCTTAAATAAACAATAACAAAAAAACAATGATCCAAATTTTGTTGAGTTGGCAAGAAAATAATAATAATAGAAAAATATCATCATCTTCTTTTCTCTTTCTTTTCTCTTTCTTTTCATCCTCTACTCATGATTTCCCATTCCCATTATGAGGAGAATGGAGCAAAGGAACCGCGACAACGGTAGGAGCGGTTTGTTCCAGCGAATGTAGAGATTGAATTTAATGGCGTTTTCTAGCTGAGGAAGTACTTGGTAGATTTGGTCATCGGGAGTCGGATCACGTAGGTGCATTATTGTATTTTGTTAATAAAAAAATATATTTAAAAAAAATAACTAAAACATAGATTTAAAAATTTTAAGATATTAAAATTTGTTAAGAAAGACGCAACTCAACAACTTTTCGTTTCTTCCGTGTTGACTATGAGATTGCGTCTTTCTGAAAGACGCAACCCAAAAAAAATAGTGGTTGCATCTTTCTGAAAGACGCAATAACCCCTTTTGAGAATTAAGTTCAAAATGGTCCATTTTTTAAAATTAAGTTTTAAAAAAGCCTCCTCTTTGCCATTGATCCTACAATATTGGACTTAGTGGGATGAACATGTTCCGCCAATAAAGCAGAAAGTGAAATTGGAGAAGATCAAATTTGAGGATCACATAATGGGTAGTTGATTTGATTTTTTTTAGAATTTAAAGTGTTTTAATTTGTAATTTTTAAGAAATATGAATATTTTTTGTAATGAGAATGATAAATCATTGGTAGAAGATGAAAGGAAAGAGATAAAGAAGATGAAAGGAAGATTATCTTTTTTTATTGTTATTTTCTTGCTTTAACTAATCAAAATTTTGACTATGGTTAAATTTTATTTTAACAAGGATTATTTTTAAGCTTTTGATAAAGTTGAGGAACTAAATTTAGACTTTTAAAAGTCTAGTAACCAAAATAGAATAAAAGTGATAATTGAAAGACCAAAATAGTATTTTAACCTGATTTATGTTTGTGTAAAGTTTCACCAACGTTGAATCTATTTCATTTTTCAATATCAGAATTATAACAATAAAAAGGGAAAATAAACTAGAAATAATTGTCAAAACATGTTTATGTGTTTTCTCAAAACAAATTTGGAAGAAAAAAAATAAAGTATCGATTTAAAATTAATCATAGGTTAATTACTTTGGAGAAGGATATATCAGTGAATAATTATTTTTGAAGTGTAAAACTAATACAATAAAAATATCTGTATGATGTATACCAACGACTAAAAATTAAATGAGTACGTATTCTGCTAATTAATAAATAGTCAAAGACATCTTTAATTCTTATTTTTCTTAAAAAAAAAAGACATTTTATTTCATCTAAGGCTATAGTTTGCAGATTTCCTCCCTGCTAAAGGTTAGTGAATCATCATTATAGATTAGCTTAATGTTCAAAAGAATTTTGAAAAATAAAAATATCCTGAATTCAATTCATGATGTCATTATATATAAATTTAATTTTTAATAATTTTTTATTTAAATATTGTAAGATCTCATATTATGTCTCATTAAAATACTTTAGATTCGTATAAGCGGATTTTAGTATTAAAAAAAAAAAAAAAAAAAAAAAAAAAAAAAAAAAAAAAAAAACTTAACTCAATGTTAAATGACATAGCACGTCAAAAAAAAAAAAGGTTAAAAAAGAAGATCAAATCTCTCTTCAAAATTGTATTGAAAAAAAAAGAGAAGAAGGAAATTAAAAAGAAACAAAATCAAATAAAAGACAAAATCAAAAGTAAAAGAAAACAAAAAACAAAAAACAAACTCAACCAACTCAACTAACTCATTGTTTTTTTAGTATAATTTAAGAGAAATGAATCACAAATTGTGTATACATAATATTATTACTCTCAAATCAATGAGAGTCAAATATCAACTTTTAAGAATAAATTTATGACCGTGATGTTGAACTACGTAATGTTGAACTAGATTATCAACAAACAATAAAATTAATATATTATCGACCTTTTTGGTACTTGAACTTATAGTTTAGTCACTAAGAGAAAATATATAAAATTAACTCTAACTTAAAAAGTATTGGTTTATACATTCTCAATAATAATAAAAGGACGTAAAATTTGAGCTTCGAAATTTTGTATACCAATCAAGTTTTGGTGTTAAATTAGTACCCCACCAAACACCCATTAAGTTGAAATGTAAGATATCTTATCCATAACCCAATGAGATTCTTTATAAAAAAAATCGCATGCCCTCACATAATTTTAATTCATTAATCAAATAAATTTGTATGATGTTGATTTTATTGTTCGATAGCAATCTAATTCAATAAGACGATCATATCACGAATTCAATTTTAAATTAATCTAAATCATCTTTTAATTCAATTCAATTCAACCAAACCAATATTATAGGTACAATCTTATGAATAATTCCCGTTTTTAGTAAGCATTCTCAATTTTTTTTTTTTTTGCACAAAAAATTAACCGAAACAAAAATAAAATCACGAGTAGGCCACGTCACGCAAACGCTAGAAAAAGGAATTTAGAAATAAATTCAGGCAGATAGACGAGAGGGACCCACGTCCATTGATCTTATGTGGCAAGTGGGGTCCGTCGGGGGGGTGTTTTAGACTTTTCGGCACTAAATGGACCCCACAGGAGACCGATCACTGTACACGCGTCAACCATACGGGTGAGTAGATCTTTTGCTTTTTACGAAGATTCGCAAAAGGCGTGGGGCCCAAGCGAGCGTCCAATCAGAAGCAAGCCCTTTTTATTTTTCTTGAAATAAATAAATAAATAATAGGAGATTTTTCCTCTATAATAAAAATAGGCTAAAAAATTATATTTATAGTACAAAATTGAAAATAATTATATATATACCAAAATTCGGAGTGAATGAACTCAATCGAACTCAATCAACAATTAGTGATTGAACTCAATCACTTAACAAACTGAGTTCAATCACTAGTTATTAATTAAGTTTGATTAGGTTCAATATTCAGAATTTTAGTATAAACGAATTTTTGATAAAAATACGCTAGATATATATAACAAATTTTCTAAATAATAAATAATATTTATTTTTCTCTCTCTGATTTTAATTGTTCGGCGTGTAATTCCACGAATAGGAGGGGCCCACGTGTGTGCGTTTAGAAAAAGTCAAGAAAGCAACCAATAAGAGAAGAGAGAAGGGTGTTTGGGCAACTGAAATTTTGCCTTTTGTTTCAATGCGGGATAATGTCCCGCGTGTCGTTGTCGGTTCCATGATCTCACACGTGTCGCCTTCTTGTAACACGTGATTAACTGCCCCCTCCCTCTTCTTACCTCTTTGCCCCCACTTTCCTATTTATTTACTTACTACGTCTCTCTTTCTTTCTATCGCATACTTGAGAAATTATCATTATTATTATTACTATTTTTTCTTGAATATTATCATTATTGGAGGTGGACGATTCGAATCCTTGTCCTTTTGATTATTAGATATACATTAATATTTCTGAGAAATCGCTCTTATTGATGAGACTCGAGAAATTATTGAAGGGGATGTTAATTAGAATAGATAAGTTTAGGTTAAGGTATTGTATGATCTAGACTTTCATGTTAAGTTATGTCTCTCAATTTTGGTTATATTCCACTTTATTTTAAGGTAAATTATAAGTTTGGTCTTTGATAACTCTAAAGAATTGAGAGTTAAAGTAGGAAATATATATAAATATAAAAGGAATTTGCTAATAATCAATAAAACTCGAATGAACTTTCGTCGTCTAACACAGATAATTTCGCTTATAATGAACTTTCTATAGTTTTTTGAGTAGGAAGCGTTTTAGGGTTTTTTTTTGTAACAAATAGCATATAACATGTACAAAGAAGAATATTTGAAAGAATTTGATGCTTGTTATTTCGTGTGCAGCGAACCTATAATCAAAGCCGATAACGAAGAGTTCCTCGTCAACAACAAAGCTATCAGATCCACGAAGACAATTCCACGAACCCACAAGAAAAATATCTTAGTCAGGACGCGTGGCATTCATCCGTGAAAAGTGCATTAAATCTCAGCCGCTTGTTTGTAACGACTCGTCCGTACTGACATAGAGGATCGTGGAGCAGAGGTTTCAGAGGAGGCTCGTGGAGCAAACGTGGGAGGCCTTTGTCGGATGGCTATAAAAGGAGAGAAGCTTCATCTTCTTCAAGGTTGGAATTTTTTAGAGAGAAAAGAGAACTGTCAAAACTCTGAAGAATCCGACCACCATTTCCGTGCTTTCTAGGTATTTCTAGTTGTATTTCGGCCGCCGGAGCAGTTTAGTCGGGCCTAGGTGTAGTGTTTTCGTGTTCGTTGTTTACGCACTTGATGTCGTAGCTCTCTGTAGCTGTTTTTGTAACCGGAACTTCTTCCGGCGACGTTATCAGAAGGATTTTTAGGCTTTTTCTATCTCTTGTCTTCTTTATTTGTTACTTGCTCCGTGTTTCTGCATTTCCTTTCGATTGTTTCACGAAATCTTGCACTCAACATGTTCATTGCTTTTCACTTCATTTTTAGTTATGTTAAACACATTATGAGTAGCTAAGCACGTAGTTAGAGGGAACACGGGAAGTAAGGGAGTTCGTGAAGACGAGCACGTAGCGAAAGAGGGCAGCGAACATGGTGAGTTACTTCAGTCACTTGGTTGAGAAACCAGTGACTATTCTTGCTTGTTTCGAGAGAAATTAACGAGTGAGCGAACCACTGTTTAGCCCTAGTCTCGTATTAGGTTTGAAGAAACCTTAGAGATAAGGTTCGCCTAGTACCACACCTTGCGAAGACGAGGTTGGGTTCGAGAGAACCAACCAAGTACTCGAGAGAGTGCTGTCAGAACTCGAGAGAGTCTAAGGACCGGTGTGCGACTTTGTTGCCACTTCGTCTCTTGCGAACTTCCTGAACCGTTAACCCCTCTAACACCTTTTAGTCATCTGTTACACGTTTACCATTTAATCGCTTAAATTTACGAAACTCACTTAAAACGAACTATTTTATTCAACTCTAGCGCGAACTCAACTTTAAGCTACTTAACGAAGTTCCCTGTGGATTCGGTCTGGATATACCAGATTTAGCTTGCTACACGAATGTATATACTTGCACACTTCAGGGATAGGTTCACACGAAGCTGGTTTCGTTTCCTTCGCCATTAACGAAGTTGAGACTTGCCATGTAACTCAATCATTTCTCAATATAAATTCGATAGATAATTTGTGTGATCATTATTCTTCCAACAATCTATATGACTTGAACAATGTTAGAATTTAGATTTTATTATTTCGAAAACTAGAGTTTAGTTCTTATGCTTTCAAGAAATATAAAATTTAGTACTTATGATTTTAAAAACTAGAATTTAGTCTTATATGATTTGATAAAATCTAAAAAGTTGTTCGAACTAAGTATTTAAAAGTTAGTTAATCATGTGTCATTGATAAAATTATGAGTTAAGTACCTGATATAACAAAAAAAATATA
>JBBMEF010030187.1:0-16086 GCA_037832685.1 Sicyos baderoa | reverse complement strand
GACTTTTATTTTTTAATATTTTTTAAACCTATTGATAAGGTTTTGAAGTTAGGTAAACTTGAATTTTGCATTAGTAACAAAAGTACTTATGCTTATATTAGTTATAAATTTCTAGGAATCGAAAAAAGGCATTAAAAATTGTTTATTGAGTATATTACTTATCATGGTGAGCTTTTAAAATTTTAGTTTAGTTGTAAATTATGAACCCGACCAACCCAACCCGAAAATAAAGGGTTGGGTTGGGTCTTTAATTGGGTTGGGTTGGAGAATTTACCAACCCGAATTTTTGGGTTGGGTCTTTAATTGGGTTGGAGAATTGACCAACCCGAATTTTTGGGTTGGGTTGAAAATGACCTCAACCCAACTCAACCCAACCCATGTTCACCCCTACAATCCGGTTCTATCTAACCTAAATTGTAAGTGTTGAGTTATATTTTTCTTTAGATTAGGTTTGTTTTCGGGTTGGTCAACTTTTTGGCTCGTTTAATTATCTAACTCAACTTAAATTAAGAATAGTAGTATTTGTCGAACTAAGAATAATAGTGTGTGCTTGTGTGTGCGTGTGTGAAAATACTGAGCATTGGGTTTCAATATAGTATATCATGCAATTTTCTTTTTTTTAGGTGATTTTACATGTATAGCGAATCACATTTCTAATAATTGGTATAAGAGTTGAACTCATTTTTTCGCAATATGAATAATGTCATTATTGACTGGAAAAGTGTAAAAAAAAATTAGCAACTTTTATGCCACATATTATAACTATAGCATCTTTTTCAATATATAGCATAATTTACTTCCTTTAAAAAAATAATAATAAATAAAAAGTCATTCTACCCTTGTTATCCCTCACAGCCCTAAATTTTATCATCGAATTGATTCAAGACAGTCATCGTGTCATTGAAGTGATTGAAGACTGTCATCGTGTCATCGAAATGATTAAAGTATTAGTAAATTGGTTAGATCTATCAAGAAATTGATTGAATCTATCAACGAAATGATTAAAAGTTATATATCAATAAACTAATTAAAAGCACTAGGTTGAAAATTGATTGAAAGCTATTAACTAAAAACTGAAACATTTTTATCATATTACAAGAATCGCCTCATTTTCCTGTTACATTTATAGTTATTTTTTAAAAAGTACTAATGATTGTTTTTTTTTTTAATATACAGGTAAAATCTCCAAACTCTTACATGTTAAAGAATATTTTGTATAGTTCTTGATTTACATTATTTGAGTTAATTCTCGAATAATGATTAGTTGTGAACAATATTATTCTTTTTGTATAAATTCTCTGTTGCAGATTCTTCAATAAGAAATTTTAGATATATTATTCGTTTAGTACTAGCAGTAAAGTTTGGGGTAAATTAGAGTCTACCTATTAAAAAGCATCGATATAATTAAAGTTTAGATTCTTTAGTTATAAAATTGAATTCACGAATCCACTAAAACAACTTTGAAATGGTCTAGTGGTCAAAAGAGTTTTGAACAAACTACCTCTTGAGGGCTCTCCAAGGCGTGCTCAGGGTAGCATCCCCTTGATTTCGTACTTCTTTATTTCTTCCGAATTCGTCCCCTTCAAATGAGCCTCAATATCAACAATCTTTTACTCCTCCCTTATTTTCGAGTATGGCTCAGACTTTGTCGGTTAAATTCATTGATTTTATTTACCAATCAATTTTATCGGAAAGTAATATGAGTTTTACATCAAAATTAATTGATAATAAAGGAAAGTAGCTCATATATCAAACAAAGATCGTGAAAACTCGTGCTCTTGTTGGTCAATATCAATTACTTTTTTTAGTGTAATTGGATATTATCTAATAAAACTTGCAATTTAGTATTAAATAATAACAATTATAAGTTCATAGTTGTCGAACGATTATAGGAATGTTTCTAACCCAACTTTTCTTGCAAAATTAAAATGGAAAGATAGGGTTGAAACATCACCATCGTGGAATTGCACGCAAAACACTTTTTATTTTTAATTTATTTTTTAAAACACTTTAAGTAATTAATTTGAAAGAAAAATATTGAAGAAACGATTAGGATTTTACAATTTTATATTAATCGATTTGGTAGAGAAAAAGGTTAGTGATTAAAATAAATAAAGATTTGGGTTAGTGGGTTATTATTACTGTTATTTTCTCTATTTAAATTAAAATTTAGCACCAACTTTTTGCAACAAAAATGAGCCAATAAATTTATTCATGTTGACTTGCCTTGTAACAATGGCTCTTTTGAAGAATTTTTGTTCTTAAATAATTCTTTTGAATTTAGTCCAATCACCATATTTATTTGTGGGTACAATTTATTTATGTCAACCATTTTATTATTATTATTATATATTCCATGCTTTGTTTTGTTTCATTGGTAGAAGTGTATATTCTAAATCTTTAATGGAACATTATACCCTCTCTTAGAACATTATACCTAACCCTTAAAGCAATGGATATGATTTGTTCACAAATTAATATTAGAAAAATTTGCAACCTAGCTTAATTTCACTGTGATATTGTTCACCTTGACGATACGTCTCTATGTGCTTCGTTCTATCGTGACGCACGGAATTCTTTATATGATTGATCATCACAAAACATTATGAATGGTCTTTGAATTTTTATCTTGAGTACTTTCAAAAGCTTTTGTTATTTTATAGTTATCTGGTTGTATTACAAGAATTAATTTGTAAGGTGATAATTTCTTTGATTCAATAGTTCTTATTTCATCAAAAGCTTTGAAATTTGGATTGAAAATTAGGGTTGTCTTAACATTTGGTATATCATATTAGGTTGTATCTTTGTGACCTACTCTGGAATTGATGGAATTGATTTATATTTTTTTCATAGGAAATGAATATCTAATTCATTGATAAAATGAAAGTGTTGCATAAGATAGGGCCATTTTTTGTGCATTTTAACAATGAGATAAATACATAAAATAAAACAAGTCTATAGCTCTCGATTGTGATCTTAAGAAAGAAGAATTTGTGTATCTGAGAGATTGTCTCATGAATCAGCAATAGATCTGATAGATGTACTTGCTAGTATGCCAAAGAAATTTTTGTTTGATATGGCTAAAGGGAAGAGAGGAAGGAGAAAGATCAATCGCCTTAGGGAAGAAATAACTTAAGACGTTCTAGATGTTATCTATTCACTCGAGGAGAAATGGGAGAAAAGGGGAGACAAAATACTTCAAGGCAGTTTGTTCACACAAATCACCCCCACAAAGCAATACATAATGTTCAACATCCGATCAATCCGGACAATACCAAGGAAAAAGTTCACATGGATCTCTCAACACGACAAATACATTATTTAACGTTGGTCAGCATCGGTGCACCGAGAAACAAATTACACAAATGAAACTAAACCTCGATCGGTGTGTGACGCAAGTACCTGGAAAGCATATATGTTCTATCGCTTTCCATCAATACGACCTAACGCTTAATTAAGACAAGATCTCGCTACAAACCTCAAAATATGAGGAAGCACATGGAGAAAATGCACACAAACTAGAGAGCTGATCTATGCAGCGAAAAGCAGTGCCAAGAAGGAGAGTCATAGATCTCGATTCAAGCCTCTTGCACGAACTATCAAAAAAAGTCGCAACAACATGATGAGTGTCACGAGAAGCTACAGTATAGCCACCAATCTAAGTCGTCATCATATAACATAATCAAGATGCACGAAACCCTTTGAAACAACTGAAAAGTCGCTCAAGCAAAGGAACTCGGTAGAGAGGAAATGAGACAAGGGGCAACGACAACGCCTGAGGGAGGGGGAAAATATTTTAAGATTTGCTTCTTAGTGTTTTAAGAAACAAAAAAATTGTGTTTCTTTTTTATCAATTTGACCTTTATCTCATCAACTTTAGCTATATTACTCCATTATACATTCTATAATTGATTCTATCTTTAATTTTACAAAAAATTAGTCAGTTAAAATTTTGCTTCTTAAGAGTTTTAAATGCACAATTATACATGTGTCAATAGTCTTGTATTTTGTTAATTGTATGAGTAGATAGATAATTGGATGAGAAAATGAGATGTGAATTTCCAAAATAATAATAAATATATTATTTAAAAAAAAAATCACTTCTTTATATCTAATGGTAGAGCTATTTATCTGGGTTTACATAAAATTCTAGTAAATCCTAACCAAAAAAGAATCTGAATTTGTAATTTAAACATGAAATAGCCAGCCAGAACATTTAATTTTAGAAATAAACTAAAAACAAAATTAACAAACAAAATCTTAGAATCATAATAACCTGTTGGGTTCAACCAAGTGGTAAATACCTACTTGTGGATGGAAACTTTTGAATTCGTTAAAATTTCAAGTTTCAACTTTCCAAATGATTGTGGAGAAATTACTAAACAAAGGTTCAAACTAAACAGTACAAAATATAACAGTAACGCAGCTTCAAATCTCTGACATGACAAACATACTGCTTACAGTAGCCATTTTCCAGAGCTTTCATTCTAAAGTTTTTTCGATGCGCAAACTTTTCGATCTACTTTGGCCTCGAACACGGTTTCCAGTGGTTTCCCCTATAATATGGTTGTGCAAACAAATATATATATGGTCAGATACTTTACATAAATGTGAGACAGATTTGTAGTTTTTTACATCCATGAAATGAACCATCGGAAGGGAGAGGGAGCCATATAACCTGAAAAGAAAATCATATGTAATATGCATGAAAACAAATCCCCTCGACCTATTCCTTCAAGATTTTTTATTTTCTTTTTAGGTCAACAAGATTCGAACTTCTAACCTTTTGGTCAGAGTTATAGTACCATAGTCGAACGAGTTATGCTGAGTTTGGTTATTACAACAACAAAAATTTGCATCACAGGAAATCAGGAATTGTTCAAGATCTTCTTGGAAGTGCATCTAGTAGTTGAAAGTATAACAAAATCTTCTCCAAATACAGGAGACAAAAAAAGTGACTGTCCGGACTAACTTGCACCCACCTCGACTATCGTCACGGAACATACTGCCAGACCTTACAACATTTAAATGAGGAAATTAATTCTTAGGTAGGTGACCACCATGGATAAAACTCTTCACCTCTTAATTCCCCAAGACCTTATTGACCATTAGGTCACTCTTTAATGGTTTAAGCCCATCTCTTATTGAAATGAGGCTCGCTAATGTCCCCCAAAACGTCCAACGTAATCAAATAGGGCACTACAATTACATCCAAAGGTTGTAGGGTCAGGCATCTCGCGACATTAGTAGAGGTGCACGCACACTGGTTCGGACAGTCACGGAAAAAAAAGAAAATAGGGCACTACAGCCGATTAATATCCAATGAAGAAAAAATTGGACTCAGTTATGCGTTTGACCCTTTGAATTAAAGATGGAGGCATCTTTTCGGTAAATTTTGTAAAAAGAAAAACTGATTACTCTTCTACTTGTCAATCAATGACCAAACATCTCCCATCCTCCACAAGAATTTCAATTTCCAAAAGAAAACCTCTTTTTATTTGTAGCCGAGTTATTGTGTGAAAAGAGTAACAGTTTCCTCACCCTTTTTTGCCACTTCGGTTGGCATTCTGATGTTCAAAACATATCGTTGACGTCAAGGATACTCTCCCGCAAATTGTTTCATTTGTTGTAGAGCTACTTCCATTTCGAGACGAGTCTCTTTCCTCGTGAAAGCATCCAAGAGGAGCAATAAAATCAACAATTCTAAGAACTATTTTCCGCATTCTAATTATGTCTTTTAATTCTTTCAGCTTTAAGACAAAGGAATCGCCCAAATAACCTAAAACTAAGAAGTTCCACCAACTTTTGCATACACCAAGGAACTCAGGATGAACCTACCACATGTAATCACAACAAAAGGAAGTTGGCCCCTCGTCCAAATTGCCAACTTCGAGAAAAATTGGATAATAGTTAGATGCAATTCTTTTTTTTTAGGAAACTAGGAAATTGGAGCTTTGCTCCACTATACCCTGGGTAACCACACCTATTCCTCGGCCAGTCATCAGGAGACATCAAAGGAATGGAGACACGGGAGCTATCTACAAATTAATGTCACAAGTGAGTCTCTAACCAGAAATCTTGAAGAGAGCACACCTTCAAAACTCAAGCCTTCGACCACCGCACCACCTCTTGGGACAGTAAGATGCAATTCTATTAAACCTGCTTGTATGAAAATATGAAATTTTGACAACGAAGATTAAGAAAAAGAATTTGACCAAACAAGAAAGACGATCTTTCTCTTATGTCTGACGACTCTGACCATGTAAAGGGACCATTTTTCTAGAGGGTCAAAAAGAGAGACCATTCTGTATCTTGTAAATCTGGAGGTAAATCTATTACTACTGGAGATTATTGCCTCGATCATCTGATCACATATAAATTACCCCCAAGGACTCGGTAACAATCACGCAAACCTACCAAAACATAAATAAGAGTTTAGAAGGGAGTTTGTGAGCAGCCTTTGGGGGAGGAGGAGGATGAAGTGGGTTTTTTAGAGTCGGTTGGGACTTCAAGTAATTTCCAGTTAACACGTCGGTTTGATTGAAACTTAATCCATCCAATCATAATCTTCTTCAAAAAGTTGAAAAGAACCTTTGGTTTGTATCAGGGAAAGAGTATCTACTATAGAACCTGAGTCTTTGAATCGGGCTGGCTAGAGCAACCTTCTTCAAAGGTTGATGATCATGACTATATTCAATAGTTGTCTATTCTACCAGACCCAAAGAAGCTTGAAAATGTAGTTAACTGAACATTTTTTCAGAAAGGAGTTGATGGGTAATACTTTCTTGGAAAAGACATTTAAGCCATTCAGATCACCCCACTATATTAAGTTAACAGGGGAGGCTTGGCTAGAAGAAAATGGGCCATATGTTACATGATTTGGAAATTTTCAGCAGTACCTTCATATCCTTCTTTGATAAAATGTTTGTACACTCCAAATTTTAAGAATTCAAGGTGCTAATAGGTGGTTAATTTCCTCCGACAAAGAAACGTTGCGAAGTTTGTTGGTTTGTCTTCATAGAATCGGTCGTTTTCCTTTCTTATTGTTTTGGGGAATTCTGATGAACAAGAAATTTTCTTTGATGGACATTGCCTTGTAAATGAAAATGAAAGATTTCCAGAGCATATTGAACTCATTGAGCAATAAGGTGTATCTGTCAATCCGCTGACATGGCACAAAATAGGCATGTAGCTTTATGATAGAGTCTATTGTCTAACTCTATCACAAGGTCCTTTCAATCAATTGAGTCACTTCAATATCATTATGTAAGTTGTATTTCACACTCCATAGGCTACACTTATATAACCCTCTAAGAGCTAACCAACTAACTACCCTAACCCCCTAACTAAAGAACTGTATCATTGTCTGGCCCCTGTTGAATTATGTTAAACCACCAATCAACCCAAAAGCTTAAACTGATGGGTTGGGGTAAATTTATTATATCAACCAACACTCTCCTTCACTTGTGGGCTTTGAAATTTGAGAAATATCCTACAAGTGGACTTTAATTTTAATTGGGGAGGAAACGACTTGGCAGGGACTCAAACTCAGAACCTCCTGCTCTGATACCATGTTGAATTATGTTAAACCACCAATCAATCTGTTTCTGATTATCGTCCGATTAGTCTCACTACTTGTTTATATAAAATTATTGTGAGGGCCTATCAGAGAGATTGAAGAAGGTTCTCCCTTATACTATCACCGGACAGCAATCTGCATTTGTTGCTGATAGACAGATTATCGATGCTTCTTTGATTGCCAATGAGATCATTGATGTATGGAAGAGAAGGAATTTTGAGGGAGTGGTGATTAAGTTAGATATTGAAAAAGCCTTTGATATGGTGGATTGGAGCTTTTTAGACGACATTCTTGCTGCCAAAGGTTTCGGCTTAATATGGAGGAAGTGGATTCATGGATGTATTTCATCTGCCAACTTTTCGATTATTATTAATGGTAGACCTAGATGGAAGATTTTGGCTTCGAGAGGTCTTCGACAGGGGGACCCTCCCTCGCCCTTTCTATTCACGTTGATTATGGATGCTCTCAGCAGATTATTCTTGAAGGGAGAGCATAATGGGGATATTACTGGTTTCTCTATGGGGACTGGCCCACAATCAGTCTCCATCACCCATTTGTTGTTCGCCGACGACACCATCCTTTTCTCTTCACCAGACTCGAACAGTATCACTAATTTATGTAAGATTGTTAATGATTTTAAGGCTGCTTCCGGGCTTCGTATCAACAAGCTTAAGACTGGACTTCTGGGAATTGGTATGGATAATCAGAAAGTGTTACAGATTGCTGCAACTCAGAGCTTTAAAGTGGGTGATTGGCCATCAACTTATCTTGGTCTACCTCTGAATGGGAATCCCAAACTCATTTCTTTCTGGACACCGGTGATTGAAAAAATTGAGAGTCGTCTTCAAGGTTGGGGTTGTAAACATTTCTCTAAAGGTGGGAGGCTCACTCTCATCAATGCCACCCTCTCCAACCTCCCCACATATTATCTATCGACTTTTAAAGCTCCAACCAAGGTCATAAAAATTATTGAAAATCTTTACAGGGATTATTTATGAAGGGGATCGACTGGTGGTAGATTGTGCCACCTTCTTAAATGGGACTTTGTTAAAACGGCCGCTTGAAGAGGGTGGTCTGGGAATCATTGATATTCGATCTAAGAACACAGCTCTGTTGGCAAAGTGGCATTGGAGGTTCCATTTGGAGGATCAATCCTTATGGAGAGTTCTTATTATTGCTAAATTTGATCTTGGATCAACTTCCCATTACTCGGGTTATAGAGATTTACACAGATCAAAGGGGCTGTGGAAAGATATTCACCCGACATATCACTACATTAGAGACAACATCCGTATGAAAGTTGGCAATGGAGCCTCCATCTCTTTTTGGGATGATCATTGGCTTGGTGATAATACGCTTAAAGTCTCTTTTAATCATCTCTATAACTTATCTAATATGAAAAAGGGCACTATTTTGGACCATTGGATCCCCTTGGTGGAATCATGGAATTTATCTTTTAGAAGGAATCTTACGGAGATTAAGATTTTGGAATGGGCTTTGCTATCATCTTTACTTCCCCGCACCCTCCCCACGAATGGAAGTGATAGCTCGATTTGGAAGTTGGAGAGTAATGGTTGTTTCTCCACTAAGTCCCTTGTTAATTATCTATCACCCCATGGTGAATTGGACAAAAAAGCTCTTTATGGTTCTCTTTGGAAGAAGAAATGTCCTAAAAAGGTTCGTTTCTTCATATGGGAAGTCAGCCATGGCCGCATTAACTCCAATGATATTATTCAGCGCAAATGCCCTTTGACCTATCTTTCCCCTCAATGGTGTGTTAATTGTCACGACAGCAATGAAGATCAGAATCATTTATTTAGGGGTTGCCCCTTTGCTTCGATTGTTTGGGAATGGCTAATGGCTATTTTTGGATGGCATAAGCCACTGCCATATAGCTCTAAGGACCTTATTTATTACCTATGGTGTGGACATCCCTTCAAAGAAAATGTGGCTATCCTATGGCACAACTTTTTAGCACCGGTTTTTTGGAAGATTTGGATGACTAGGAATGACAGAATCTTCAAAGATAAGGAGGATCTTCACTATTCTATTTATGATTCTATTACACATTTGGCTTTAACTTGGAGCAAGATCTCTCAACCTTATTGTAATTATAGTCTTAGCTACCTTTTTGCTAATTGGCGTTGCTTTTTATAACGCCCCCCATCTTTTGTACTTATCACACATCAATGAAATTGTTACGTTTTCTATCAAAAAAAAAAAAAAAAAACACAAATCAATTCAAAAGCTTAAGCTGATGGGTTGTAGTAAATTTTATTATATCAACCAACACCCCAAAAAATTAACCTTGTTCTCAAGGTGTTTACAAACTAAATCAAATAGAATACTAAACTGGAATAAAAAGATTAAAATTGAATACGAAAAAGGAACAAAAATAAATTTTCCAGCAATAAATTATCCAGTAGCAAGGGTTGGCGGCAGACTGTGTAGGAGAATTATTGAACTTTAATCCAACCCTGTCATGATAGCTATGAACAACATAGGACATTTTGCGAGATAAAGTATTCCATCTCTCACACTTCAAATGAAAACCTTGAACCTCCAATAAACTATACTAACAATTATGTTCCGTTCTTTTTTTAACAAGATATGAATCTTTTTCTCGCAAAATTTTCTTTTTCTTTTTTTTCAAGAAAAATTATCTAAACTTTTGTTTTAGAAACACAAGATGTGCCTCATAGTTCACTAGCACTACAAGCATGAAGTCATTAACATGCAACAAAAATAAGATAGATTAACCATCAAATTCAAAACAGAGGGATCTAAATACCATAGGAAGGGCATCTTGAGTTCCCGCAAAACAATTGAGAGTAAGACATTATATGTCAATATAGCACATAAAACCATTTTCAGAAGTACATTAGTTTCAATAATATCAAAATACTTCATTTTGGTTTTATTACTCAATCTTCTTAGCATGATGCACACAGTGATATCATTTCATTTGTAAGAACAATTCATTAACCCATCATGCCATAAAAAAAGATGGCAAAATGCTTTGTAAAAAATATTGTCTACAAAACAATGAAGAAAAACATAACAGTGTTTTAAACCATAAGATCACGCAAATAGTCATCAGGGATTCAGATGATTATGATTGATCCATATAAACAACCCAAAAATCAATAAGATACCAGTTTGGCTTCCTATAAATAAAATAACAAATGTATCAATCGAACCTTAGGCGGTTGAAGGAGATGGCTCTTTGCTTTTGTCTAAAACAGTTTGGTTTTGATCTTGTGATGGTGGTACGTAAATCCGTGCTTTCCTCAAAATTTCAGCAACCACCCAATGTTTATGCTTGCTCAACGGCCTAGAAGGATCCAGTTTAACCTGATTTATAAAATTTAACTTGTTTCATCAGTTCATTAGAAACTGTAAATGTTAAAATATTAAGGAGTCGGACCACTCTCTGTTTGATGTATTTATTTATAACCAGGAACAATATCTGAGGGTACTCTAACTCGGGAGACAACAAGAGATTTTACTAAATTTACTCGTGGATTTTGAATTTGGGACCTTCAAGGGAGCAAACGGAGACTCCAAGTATCTAGCCTGAAAAACTAATTCTAACATCAATGCTTTGAAACATGCTCACATGAAAATAGTCAGAAATCAGATGCTCATGTCTAGAGAAATAAAAACGAGAAAATAATCATATAAACGAACACTATGCATTAGTAAAAATCAATGACTAAACCATTCAAAGTTCAAGCAAAAAGAAAGCTTGATTCTTCAAAAAATACAGAGAACATTTGTCATTTCATCCTATACGGCAATGTTGGGGAACAAATTTTCATTATTATTTTTTCTTTCGGAAACCAGGAAATCAGAGCTTCGCCCATTATAACCAGGGTAACCATGTCCGTCCCAAGGCTGCATGGAAGGAATTTGAGACAAACCAGGAGACATCGAAGGAACAGAGACAATGTAGGACAAATTTTCATTTTTGTTTTTGATATCTGTGACTGTCCGGGCCAGTTTCTAGGCACTTCGGCTAGTGTCACGGGACATATCGACTAACCCTACAACATTTGGATGTCAAGTAAACCCGCACGAAATTAATTCCTAGTTCAGTGGCCACCATAGATTGAACCCATCACAAATTATTTACATTATATTATGACGGAAACAAAAAATCGAGTCCAGAAATTGAAATGAAAAAAAGAGAAAACAAATAAAAGATGGGGTTGAATTGGCACCTTGTCACCAATATTGCACTGGTTGTTCTCATCATGAGCCATGAACTTGGAAGTACGTTTAACGTAGCGATTATAGAGCTTATGATAGAACAATCTATCCACAGCAACCACCACTGATTTCTGCATTTTGTTTGAGACCACCATGCCCACTACCTGCTTCATCTTCTTCCTTGGACTGAATCAAGAACAAAAACCCTTGAAGCTGCTACAAATTCGAGGGTTTTGAGCCGTAAACGGATTCACAAATCACGAATCGAAATGGAATTGGGTGAAAGATTTACGGCTGCAATAGAGAGAGATGCCAAATAAGATGGTTGCGGAAAGAATCAGGGGAGGCTAGGGTTCTAAGGAATTATAAATTCTAATTTTATTTCAAAATTACCAAATTGCTACGTTTCTTGTTAATCTATTTTCATTCCATTGTCGAAGCTGAAATTGATATTTTTAAGAGGTTTTTGTAAGAATTGACCAAATTGATAAAATATCTACAACACTACATAAATTATACGGTATAAAGTTGAGTATTATTTATACTGTATATTTGACTATGGATGCAATTTTTTTCAAATTTGCCTAAATCTGTAATTATTTTGTAAAACTGGACTATCCAATACAATTTACCTATTTTTAATTCCCCCTCCCTCTTATAAAAAAAAATTATTTCAATTTTTTTTTAGATTACAACAATTGGGAATGAGATTAAACTAATGTCGCCGAGCTACAACTCGTGTTGTCAAATTATTTCAACTTGTAAACTCTAATTTTAATTTTTATAGTTTTTTTTTTTTGAATGATGTAATTTTTTTATTTAATATCTATATTAAACTTTTATAAAGAATTTTTTTAGAGAATATACGTTTGAAATTAAAAAAATAATAAAAGAAAAAAAATGAAAACCTAAATTTAAAGGAATTTTAACATGTAGCAATTCTTCTCAAAAAAAAAATGTTGCAATTAGCTTAAATTAAAAGAAATTTTTCATGAATAATAAAAAAAAAAATGAAAATGAAAAAAAAAATCTATAAATGTCGAAATATTAAGAAAAAAATAAACAAATACACCAAAAACTCATATGAAAGAAACTTATTAAAATATAAATACTAGAATTTGCTACTATAATCCAATCACCTCTATTACATACCAGATTCATTTTATTATTATTTTTTAAAAATAAATTAAATAGTATTAAAAAAGAATAATAATAATAATAATAATAAATAAATAAATAAATAAAATGATGTCCGTTGCGTCGTGCCTACTTTACTTTTCCCACTGGAGTTTTAGGATTCTATCAATTTCTGCAATACATTCTGTATTATCAGTTTCGTCAAAACCCAGCAAACACAGCCAGAATATTTGCTCCAAATCGAAGAACCAGGAATATTCATTCACTAAAACGAGAATCAACCCATCAAGCTCGATTAATCGCTCAATCGTTTTCTTTTTTCACCGTTGAATTTGGCGGAGAATTCAGCCACAATTCTCTAGGGTTCGATTAATGGAGACTAGCAGCGCCGGCTTGGATAATTCGGCGGTGGCGGCGTTTCTTTTGACGGATGCAACCAATTGGGGGCAAGGAATCAACGATTCTCCCCTTTGGCAGGATCGTATCTTCCATACCCTTGCCGCTCTCTATGGCCTCATCGCTATCTTCGCTTTTGTAGGCTCTTTCTTTCTCTCTGTTTCTGTTGCTTGTGTTTTGGGCTGTTAATCTCTCTTGGGAATTGCGTTTGGGGAATTGGGTTTTTGTTTGCTAGGCTGAATTTTGGATTATCATGGCGTTTCTTGCTGTTTGTTTCGTTAGTTTCGTTGTTGTATTGGCTTATTTGCTCATTCCGTATCTAATTCACTTGTGTTTTCTGGTGTTTATCGCTTGGGAATTTGATTTGGGGAATTGGGGAATTGTTTACTTGGTTGAATATTGGATTATCATGGTATCTCTTGCTGATTGTTTCGTTAATTTCGTCTTGGGTTGCTTTATTTGCTCATTCTATATCTAATTCACTTGGGTTTGGCACAAGTGGTTGAAGACTTGGGGTTGAAGGTGTGCTCCCCTCGAGGTCCCACGTAGTGACATTAATTTGTAGACATCTCTCATGTCTCCATTCCTTCGATGTCTTCCAGTGTCTGGCCTAGGGATGGGCGTGGCGTGGTTACCGCGGGTTTAGTGGAGTGAAGCTTCGATTTCCTGGTTAAAATATATAAATATATATATATATATATATATATATATCTTGGGTTTGAATTTGATAATGGTTTATTATTGGGTTTTCTTTAAGGACTTTATCGTTTATTATGGTTGATCGTCTCTGATTATAATCTTTGTCTCTGTGCTTGGAAAAAACGGAGAGCGAGCAAACTTGGAGTTTTCTTGATCTTTTTGGTTTCTCGAGTAAGAAAAACTGCAGTCTAAGACTCACGATTTTAGGCAATTTAAAAATGATGATGGGTTTTTATAATATTTGGTGAGTGTCAGAGCGAGGTTACATGCATCTCGAGACAAGACCCTACAACATTTGAATGTCGAGAAAACTCGCGGAAAGTTAATTTTAGATGGATGGCTATTATGAATATCACTTCCTAGTTCCCCAAAACTCTCTTGACCACTCCATGATGCAATGGATAGAATAATTTGATTCTATTCTATGAATTGTTGTTGGATTTCTTAAAAGTTTGATGTTAGGATGCTTATGCCTGCCTGTAGGTTCAATTCGTTCGTATACAATGCAGGGTGCCAGAATACGGTTGGACCACGCAGAAAGTCTTCCATTTTTTCAATTTCGTGGTGAATGGAGGTTTATTTCATCCTTTTTTTTTCTTTTCTCTCATACTTTTTATTGAAATGTTTTGAGTTATGTTAGTCTCTAAGCTAAGTGAACATATGTTTCTTACTGCAGGGCGGGCAGTCCTTTTTGTATTCCGTCGTGACGTGCAGAGTTTGAAACAACCGGTGCGTTCAATTCTTAATTTGTTGTTCTATGTTTTTTATCCCTATCACTCAGTTTAATATTTTTCTTGATTGTGTATCTTGAATAGATTTTCCAACATATCTTGCTTGACATGCCAAGCCTTGCCTTCTTCACAACTTATGCTCTATTGGTTTTATTTTGGGCAGAGATTTACTACCAGGTGGACATTTTATTCTGAGTTCATTATGTTATTTTTGCAAATATGAGTATAATCTGTTTGTTTACACCTTACAAAAAAAATTCCTCAGGCACGCTCTGTTTCGACTGATGGGTTAAGATCAACTTTCGCTTCAATAAATGCAGTGGTCTATGTTATTCAGGTGAAGTTCATTGCTATATCTCATATACATTGTCAAAATTGCAAGCACATATACATACACATGCATACATATATTTTTTTTTTATATGAAAAAAAAAATTAAACTAATGTGCAAAAAAAGTTACAAATCATTAACCATACTCCAGCACCCTCACTCTTTGAGAAGTTGTTAACTCTTTCATAATCAATTAATGGTTGACTTTGTTTATCTCTTTTTTTCACATTTCTTCTTTATTAGTTTTAGCCAGCCAGTTAATTGCTCTGTCTGGCATCAAGACCCTGACCTGGTCATCCTCTAAACTAAGGAAAAGGGATCACAAGGTTAAAATTATTAGCAACTCGCGTAAATACATGCAAATTGAGTTTTTTGTTTGTCGTGAGTTAGAAAAGAAAGTGAATGAACATATGAGAAGAGATAGAAAACAAGAAACGATAATATTCATGAGATTTAGGCTTGACCTGCATTATAAAGATCCCTCTATGCTATTTACTTTAATGAGATTTTGTTTGTTTTATTGGGGCATTTGGATTAAGAGAGGAAGAATATACTTTTTAGGGGAGGGGAGAGTTCAGGGTAGAAGGTTTGTTCTTTAGATGGTAGTCCTGTCTTAAGCCATCGGGCTTGGTCTTGTTAGGCTCCTTTAGGCGGTTGTTTCGTTTCTAGGCTCTTTTTTTGTTGGCTAGTGGTTTTGTGACCTTCGTTTGTCCTCTTGTACTATTTCATCTTTTCTTGGGTTTTTCATTAAAAAAATGTGGGTATTGTGGTGTTGACTCGTTGAGGACTTTTCGAATTACAATATCAACAGTTATTTGATTCATAATATCAATTACATTAACATACTTTAGTGAATAATGAGTCCATATGCTTGTTGGATGGTAAGACAGATCATTTACTCAATCTCAATGTTTAACTACATGCAACCATCATGGGGTAGCCTAATTGGTCATGAAGGGCCTTGGGGTGCATAAGGGTATGGGTTCAAATCCCATGATGGC
>JBBMEF010030118.1:0-16103 GCA_037832685.1 Sicyos baderoa | reverse complement strand
TTTACAAATGAGAATACAACCCTTATTTATAAGGTTTACAAAATCTATAATTAGCATTTAGGTTGGAGAAAAAGTTGAGAAAGTTATTTGGTATGTGGTGAATGAGAATCAATGGATACCTAATAATAGTTCATAACAAAAACCAATTACATTGTGTCTAAAAATTTTAAAAGTAACAATTTGGTTAAGGAAAAAAATAGAAGAAAAAACACTTATACGTTATTTTTTAAATTATCGCATGATTTGAGGGATCCGCATAAAAAAGATTCAGAAATTTCAAATTTCTCCTCTAAAATCCGTACAAATTCTAATTTCAGAAGAAAAAATAAAATCATGCAATTCTCTTCCGGATTTTTTCCAACCATTTCATTCGGTACACAATCATTGCGCTTCTAATATTTCTTCCATGAATATTATAAACAAAATACTTCTAGACTTGTTCAAACTTCTTTTATTGTTTACAACTTCTAAAGGCATGTTTGGGGGAAGGATTAGGGTTAAGTTAAGAGGGGTTAAGTTAAGTTGGATGTTAAGTTAAGCTGGGTGTTAAGTTAAACTGTGTTTGTTTGATAGACTTTCGTAAGCTGGATTAAGTTAAGCTGACTGTTGTTTGGGGCATGGGTTTTCTTAAGCTGAGTGTTAACTTAAGCTGTGTTTGGTATTAATGATAAGTTAAGCTGAGTTTTAAAAACATATTCATTTTTCCACTTGTTTTGAATATTAATTCTTTTTTTTAATTGTTTATCATATTAATAAATTATTATTTTCCTATAATACTTGAAATTGTTATTTTCTTATAATACTTGAAATTATTATTATTATTTGAAATTATTATTTTTTTATATGGGTTTTAGCAGGAGTAGATTAAATTGGCTAAATATTTATAATTCTATTCAAAAACACAAAAAATTAACAATTTTAATTTTCGTTTAAACATTTATAATTACAGAAAAATATTGAATTACAACAATATCCTCCTCCTACTCATTAAATGCGGTCAAATTCTTTTATATTTTCTAAATTAAAAAAAAAAAAACTCAAATCCCACAAATCGTGCTCATCAATTCATTCAAAAAATGTGGAATCTCATTATTAGAAACGATTCATCTTCTGCGCAGCTCAAACGTCATTGAAGAGTTTTTGAAGCTCTCAGGTTGAAGATGAAGAACAAAGAACTAATCCTCGCGACAATTTTTTTGGCTGTTCGGAACTCGTACATACGGTATGTACTACTCGCGTAAAATAAATTGTATTGTTCATCAATTATTTTTAGGATTTGAATGAAAAATTTAGGAATTTCGTTTAGGGCTAGTGAATTTGTTAAAAAATTGTAAACAAAGTTTTTTGATTTCATTGTTGTTCGAGATTCTATGATTTATGAACGTCATTTCTAATTTAGGGATTTCTGGGTTTTTGATTGTGTGTTGATTTGAAGATTTTGGGTTTTTCTGGTGCTCTGAACAGTTTGTGTACAAGTTTCTGTTTTTTTGTTAAATACATGTACGATATATAATGATATTATTGTTTGGTATTTAGTAGGTGTTGTTGAATCTGGTATATATATGTATGGTATTATTGGTGTTGTTGAATCTGGTATGTATATGTATGGTATTATCAGTGTTGTTTTGATTTGGAATTAACGTATGTTAATACCCACCCCAGAAATCCCCAAGTTTAATTTCTTCTATTTGTCAATCAAATCTGATTTTCTATAATTGTTTGATTGAGAAATTAATGATTGAAATAGTTAAGAGGAAGATAAATTCTTTAATCGGTCATTTTGTTTGCCTTCGGGAATTGTTAATACATATTGTATTTATAATACATACGACGTATATGTTGTCATGTATTTATAATATATGGTATTAATGTTGTTATGTGTTTATAATACTATATATTACATACGGTATATTTATCATTATTTTTTATTTATACTTTGTATTTATTAATAATACAATTAATAATATAACTATATTATATATATTTTTTATTATATTGTATTGTATGATAAATTTGATATATTAATTTTAAATAATATATATCTAACCTAGTGATCAATAGTATCATAACTAATTAAAAGGTGATGAGTTTCATTCATCTATGGTAGAAAATAATTTCCTACCGTGTCTTTGACATTCAAATATTTTAAGGTTAGACGTTATGTTATATGAAAATAATCATCAAGGTGTGCGTCAACTGACTCAAATACTCATAAATATTTATTATTTCTTTAGGGACGTGTGCAAAAAAAAATTATTTCTCTCTTCTTTTTTTTTAATTTTACTTTTCCACAAAATCACGGAGTAAAAATTCTTTTAACCTTTCCCTGTTGTAAAATCAAGAATAAAAGATAAGATTAGAGTAAATATGAAGAGTAAAGTTAAAGAGAATATGAATGCAAAGAGTAAAGTAGAAATCTTATTCAATTGAGTATCTTTACAAGATTTACGATAACTATATTTATAACACTACAAGGTTTATGCATTTAGTAAATCAATGCTATTAGCCAAATTAACTAAGGTTTAAGGTTCTTATGACTAAATAAATGATTATTGACTTATTAGGATATCTATTCATAACACACCCCCTTAGTATAACTGACTCATTAAAAACCTTGCTAGGAAATCACAATGGAAAAACCTTAATCATGGAAAAAAGAGTGCAACGTCTTTTACTCCCCTTCATAAAAACATTACTTTAAATCTCTTAGTCGTTGATCACATTCCAATGTTGTACACCAACTTCTGTATTGTTGAACTGCATAGTATTTTGTAAGTCAACCAAATTTGCTTTAAAGAGATTTGTTGATAGTAGTAATGTCACCATTTTCTTCATGATTATGTTTGTAGAACTTTGGTGAGTTATGTTTAGTTTTATCTTCTTTATTATATTCTCTTTTGATTTGTATTATGCATGTTGTATTGCCTTTGTATATTTTTGTTTGAAATGTCTATTTATAAGATACCGAACTAGGAGACACATCTTCCTTCAAATTAGAAGAGTTATTGCCGCTTCCTCAAACAACCAATAATGTTATTATCGAGGCACTAATAGACTCTAATACTACTAGCGCCCAAGTGAACAAGGCGGTCATATCTGAACCATGTTGCATGTCAATAAATTTTACCGATGAAGATTTACTGCTAGGTTCAAAGTCGCACAATAGACCATTGTTTGTTGCAGGATACATTCGAGAGCAGAAGGTCGGGAAAATCCTCATTGATGATGGATCGGCTGTTAACATATTGCCAAAGCCAACTATGAAACACCTAGACATTGCGATGGAAGAATTATCTAGCAGTAAATTAATGATTCAAGGCTTTAATCAAGGAGGACAGGAAGCAATCGGCATGATACATTTAGAGCTTATTATTGGCGACTTGAAAGCTGATATTTTGTTCCATGTCATAGATTGTAAAACTACATACAATTTTTTACTAGGACGCCCTTGGATTCATGAAAACTGTGTAGTAACTTCTACGTTGCACCAATGCTTATAATTCTATCAAGATGGCATAAAAAAAATAGAGGCTGATACTAATCCATTTTTAGAGGTTGAATCTCATTTTTCAGATACAAAGTTCTACATGACAGACGATAATGAAGTGAAAATCCCGACAATAGATATTTCTATAATTCGAGAGCGTAAGGAATCCAAGTTAGAGTCAAAGGTTAATGCAGAGGGAAAAGCAACGTAAGGTACAAGTAAGTCTAACTTTGAGAAAAGTGAAGTTCCAACTAGCAATAGAGAGTCCAAAACTGTGGAGGACAAAGAAGATACAAATCCGCCTATGCTACGCTATGTCCCTTTATCTTGATGGAAAAAAGGCGAAGCACCCTTTGCAGAATGCTCAAATATTTTGAATGTCGATGATATGGAGATTTTGAAAGAAAATTTTACTATACCTCTTACAAAGATGAAAAAGCAAGAAGGCAAAAAGGTTGAAGATAATCATATGAAAGTGGTCTTACCTAAATCTCAAACAAAGGATGGATTTGATCCTAAGACGTATAAACTATTAGCAAATGCAGGTTATGACTTCACGACTCACACTGAATTCAAAGGTCTAAGTATTCTCGACGATACGGCTAAGCTTTCATCAACACAGAAGGAGCTTGTGAATAGAGGTTATCAATTACTTGCATCGCCAAATGGACTTGGCTATAAGCCACCAGAGCCATTTCATATAACGAGAAAATGGAAGATGAAAGTTGCAGATACAAATCATATAACAATTAAAGATTGTGAAGATTCAAAAGAAGTGAAGAAAGTCACTAAGAGACTATCTACATTCAAGCGCATCAGGCCGCCAATTCCTCGAGTTTCAGCCTCGAAAGACTGAACAAACAGAACGAAAAGACGAAATGCACAACTTCAACCTCCAACGTGACACGATTATCAGCCTTTCAACTATGACCTCGACTATGATTGCAGGTGAAGAAGTAAAATCTTTGACCTCGACTATGATTCAACCATCTGTCTTTCAAAGACTAAGAAAACTTGAAAATAATGAAGACATACCCTTTGCTTCAATGCTAACATGATCTTCAGTCTTTTGAAGGTTGAGTAGAAGCGTAAACAAGAAAGAAAATTTCACCAAGTCTATTTTTGACCAACTCTGCCATGAGAATTTTAAAGAGAATTTACAAGATAAGCCTCTCAAAGATATTAAAAGCAGTAAAGACATTCGTAGTTTTGTTCCATCTCGCATGAAAAGAAGAACATTTCTGACTATTGAAACAAAAGGCTCATTAAAAGTAAAGCAGCACAATGTGATTCTCACTAATCCGTTAAAAGAACGAGAAAAACATGAGTTTTCATGTCATCACATCACGATCATAGAAGAAAAGGTAGATGAAATGTCTGATGAAGAGGTCAACGAAGCACCACTACCGCTAGACGATGGCAATCAACCGATGATAGATGAGCTAAAATAAATAAACCTCGGCACTATAGAAGAGGCACGTCCAACCTTCATAAGCGCGTTACTTGCACCCGAAGAAGAGGTTGAATATATGAGTCTACTTACTGCTTATGAAGTTATATTCGCTTGGTCATATAAAGAAATGCCAGGACTTGATCCTAAAGTAGTAGTCCATGACTTTGCAGTTAGTAAGAGGGCACGACCAATCAAGCAAACTCACAGCCGATTTCGACCAGAACTCATTCCTTAAATCGAGACAAAAGTAAATAAGTTAATCGCAGCTGGATTCATCCGTGAAGTGCAATATCCGACATGGATTGCCAATATTGTCCCAGTAAGAAAAAAGAACGGACAGCTACGAGTATGTGTTGACTTTCACGACTTGAATAATACATGCCCGAAAGATGATTTTATATTGCCTATCACATAAATTATGGTCGATGCCACAACAGGACATGAAGCTCTATCATTCATGGATGGATCATCGGGTTATAATCAGATAAGGATGGCTCTTGAAGATGAAGAAGTGACAGCATTTCGAACTCCAAAAGGGATATACTGTTACAAGGTCATGCCATTTGGATTGAAGAATGCCGGTGCCACCTACCAACGAGCAATGCAAAATATTTTTGATGATATGCTGCACAAAAATGTCGAATGTTATGTTGATGATCTTGTGGTCAAGTCTTTAAAACGAAAAGTTCATTTGAAAGATTTAAAGTTGGGGTTTGACCGTCTAAGAAAGTATTAGTTGAAAATGAATCCTCTCAAGTGTGCGTTCGGCATGACCTCAGGAAAATTTCTAGGTGTCATTGTAAGACATCGAGGAATTGAGATAGACCAGTCAAAGATTGAGGCCATCCAGAAAATGTCGAGACCTAGAAATCTACACGAGCTATGAAGTCTTCAAGGTCGATTGGCTTACATCCGAAGATTCATTTATAATCTAGCTGGTAGATGTCATCCATTCCAGAGATTAATAAAGAAGGGAGAAACGTTCGAATGTGATGAAGCATGTCAAAATGCTTTTGAAAGTATAAAGAAGTATTTGATGAACCCTCCCGTCTTAAGAGCTCCTATACCCGGAAAGCCATTGATTCTTTACATCACTGCACAAGAAAGATCACTAGAGGCATTATTCGCGCAAAAAGAAGAAAGAGGAAAAGAACATGCACTCTACTACTTGAGCAAAACTTTGACTGGGGCAGAAATTAATTACTCTTCGATAGAGAAAATGTGTTTGAGACTTTTCTTTTCCGTTGATAAGTTGAGGCACTACATGCAGGCATTCACTGTGAGATTAGTTGCGAAGGTCGATCCCATTAAGTATATTTTATCCCGACCGATAATAGCTGGACGCCTAGCTAAATGGGCTATCATTCTTCAATAGTGTGACATCATCTATGTCCCGCAAAAGACTGTGAAAGGGCAAGCGCTAGCAGACTTTTTAGTTGACCATCATATTCTATCTGATTGGAAATTATGTGAGGATTTGCATGATGAAGAAATTTTCTTTGTTGAAATCACAGAGCCATGGATTATGTACTTTGATGGCACAACACGAAGAGATGGAGCGGGTGCAGAAGTTGTTTTTACTTCGCCCGAGAAACATATGTTGCCTTATAGCTTTGCATTTGGGAAACTATGCTCAAATAACGTCGCAGAGTATCAAGCCTTGATTATTGGTCTCGAAATGGCTGTTGAAATTAGGATAAATTATATAGAAGTATACGGTGACTCCAAATTGATAATCAGTCAAGTTTTGCTTCAATATGATGTAAAGCATGAAGATCTGAAGCCATATTTCACATATGCTAGACAGTTGTTAGAAAAGTTCGATAGCATAATCTTAGAGCATGTACCGAGGTCTAAAAATAAGAGAGCAGATGCATTGGCAAACCTAGCAACTTCCTTAAAAATCTCAGATGACGTAACCATGAATATTTCACTTTGTCAAAGATGGATCATGCCACCAATTGAGAATCAATGTCAAGAGACTAACATGATATCGGTTTATGTAATTGAAGAACAAGATTGGTGACAACCAATAATCGATTATCTTAAATATGGGAAACTTCCAACGGATTCTCGACGCAAAGTAGATATACGAAGAAGGGCAAGTCGATTTATTCATTATAAGAAAACCCTCTACTGTCACTCTTATGAAGGACTTTTTCTTTGATGTTTAGGAAAAAAAGAGTCAAATAAAGCATTCATAGAAGCGCACTGCGACATCTATGGAGCTCATCAGTCTGGTCCAAAATTTCATTTCCAGCTGAAAAGGATGGGCTACTATTGGCCGACGATGGTTCGAGACTCAATGGAGTATGCAAAAAAATGTGAAGCTTGTAAAATCCACGCAAACTTCATACATCAACCCCCAAAACCTCTCCATCCAACTGTTGCTTCATGGCCATTCGAAGCTTGGGGACTTGATCTTGTTAGCCCTATAACGCCAAAATCTTCAGCAGGGCACTCTTACATTCTGGCAGCAACTGATTATTTTTCAAGATGGGCTGAAGCCATCCCTTTGAAAGAAGCAAAGAAAGAAAATATCGCAAACTTTATTCGAACTCATATCATCTATCATTATGGCATTCCACATCGCATTGTGACAGATAACAGAAGACAATTCTCCAACAGTTTGATTGACCAGTTGTGTGAAAATTGTACCTTTAAACAATACAAGTCTTCAATTTATAATGCAGCAACAAACAAATTGGCAGAAGCATTTAATAAGACTTTGTGCAACTTGTTGAAGAAGATAGTATCCAAGAAAAAGAGGGATTGACAAGAAAGAATCGGTGAAGCATTATGGGCTTATCGAACCACGCATCGTACACCTACGGGAGTCACTCCATATTCTTTAGTATACGGAGTAGAAGCCGTGCTTCCACTAGAAAGAGAAATTTCGTCACTCCGAATGGCCATACAAGAAGGATTAACGACTGAAGAAAATGCAACATTGCGCCTTCAAGAGTTAGAGGCATTAGATGAAAGAAGACTGGATGCCCAACAAGCACTTGAATGTTACCAAGCACGGATGATTAAAACTTTTGATAAGAATATTAAGCCTCGTTCATTTCAAGCTGGGGACCTAGTGCTTACTGTAAGAAGACCAATCATCACAACAAGACATACATGAAATAAATTCACACCTAAATGGGATGGACCATATGTTGTCAAAGAAGTTTATACAAATGGAGCATACAAGATAGGTAGATAAAGATGGCTTAAGGATTGGTCCAATCAATGGAAAATTCATGAAGAAGTTTTATGCCTAAAATTGTAATGCTCTTCAGCGTATGAGTATAAACTATAAGCCAATTGAACTACATCATGACTTGAAACCTTTCACCAAATTAAATGGTACGTATGCAACTTAAAAGGAATTTAAGTCCAGTCCACAAAAAAAAAAAAAAAAAAAAAAAAAATCTCAGGCAATATATATTAGAAAAAAAAAGAAATTCTTGTGATTGCATTCATCATATGAGAAAAGAAGAAATACATGTCTAACAAAAAAAAATCGTTTGAAGCAACATAAAATGAACAATTCTCCTTAAAAAAATGCACTAAAATAAAATAAACTGGATCACGGAACTCATTTGAAGTCTTGAAACTCTTGAAGAGCGTCATTCAACAGTCCACGAAGTAGTTCCAAGTTACAGGCATCTTCATCAGAAATGACATCAGAATCTTCAATAACAGCCATAGCTTCACGTGCTGAGCATTCTTCACATTTGAGCTGAGCCAAATAACTCTCCTTTTCAACAATTGACTTCGAGATTTCTTCTTGTTTAGTCTTCAAAGCTTTAACTTGTGCTTCCAACCTTTCTTCCTCTAGTGATGACCTTTGATGTTGCTGAATGAACATTTCTATCTCAGCCATTGTGCTATCCTGGTCATTTAACAAGTTGCCCAAAGTAACCTCTGCCTTTTCCAAACGACAAGTTTTTCTTTCTGAAGTGAGTTGGAAAGCATGTGATAATTGTAGCCTATTGAAATCCTCTACCTTTTGAAAGTACTCTCCAACAAATTTTCGTAGGGACGGGAGGTTCGTTGCACAAATGTTTGAGATGCCCCGAAACATTGTGTCTGCATACTTTGTAACACGTAAAATCTTTTCAAATGGTGTGTGTTCGCTCGTCTTCTGAACCAGGTAAGGATTTCTTACCAGGGTTGTGTGGACCTTGCGATACATATTAATAGCATATCGTTGGTTGCATGTCTTCTTGTTGATGTGTAGTGGATAGGCTTTCTTGAATTATCTTGATTAACATGTGTTGTTTTCTTTCGAGCATGTTAGTTTCCTGTTAGAATACCATATCTGCTTGTCTTCTTGTAGTGCCATATTAGGTTGCTATTCTGAATTCTTATTCATTAATGATCTGTTAGCATGTGCTTGAACTTAGAACCCCGTTTAGGCTTAAAGCTCTGTTCAAGTGATGTATGCCGAGGGGGAGTGTTTGGATCTTGTAGTTGTGTCGGGGTACAAATACCTCATTATGCCGGGTTACAGATAACCTACTTGTTGAGCTACAGATAGCTCTTGGCCAGTGTACGAGTTACACATAACTCTTAGGTTGTTGAGCTAAAGATAGCTTCTGGCCAGTGTGTTGAGAAACATATAACTCCATTTTGTGTTGAGCTACAGATAGCTCGTGCCACCAGGAGTTCAGATAACTCCTGTATGTTGAGATACATATATTTCCTAGTTGTGCCAGGGTACAAATACCTCATAGTTATGCCGAGGTACAGATACCTCATAGATGTGTCGTGATAAAAATATCCCATAGGTGTAAGACCATGTTGGGCAACGTAGTAAGACCATGAGTTGGCAAACCTCTTTTCTTAGGCTGTTTAGCCAAGATTGTTTAGTAAAGCCCGCTTAGTGTTAGCTTGCATGTACTGTCTGGCTAGATGATGTATTTATCGTATTGTACCCCGCTTAGGAATTCTTAATGAGTGACTCGTCGCTCACCCTTATTTTCTGTGGTTTTCCACCAGGTAACTTGAGATTAAGACTGGATGGCTAGATGAGGCAGCTGATGGATCATGGGAGAACGCTTCTCTGTTTTAGACATTTTTATTTGTGTGAACTCTGAGCAACTTTCTTATCTATTTATGAACTGGAATGCATGTAGACCATCTCCCCTTGAGATGGTGATCCTATGAGTTTGCTTAGCTTCTCACTCAAACTTTTATCTTTTTGTAGGACAATGATATATTTCACGAAGCTTTCCAAATAAGGACAAGATAGTGTTATAATCCTGAATAACAAAGACTAAAGCTTTACGAAAGTAACGATTCTCCCGATCGAGAAACCCTTTAAATGGTCTAACTCTAAGGTTGATAGATCTTACTTTCCTCCATAGTGGTCTCGAGAAGTGCCCTCGCATAATCAATCATGTAAACTGGGTTCTACAATCCAGTTTACATGATAGAAGGCCCGATGTCAAATCGAAACAAACATTACGGCGTAGAATAATCAAAGAACGAGCTCATTGGGGTTCAACTCTCAAATTTAGTGAAGAGTTCACATATGTAAAAAATTATTGGGAATGGTTAGAGTTTGTCATCGCTCACGGTCATGACACTTTAAAAGGTTTTAGACTACGGTCGGTAGTGTCTGCCTTTTTATACATTTATGATTGTAACAATGACATCATACGAGCCTTTTGTGAAGCATGGTGTCCTGCGATCAATATTGTTCATACTTCATCTGGCGAAGTATCTCTTTCTCTATGGGCTATACGGATGTTTGAGGGTCTTCATATCAAGGAAATGTTTTATGATGAAGTGATTCCAAGCTATAAGAAGTTAGTGGGCTCACATAATCATTATGTCAATCTTCCAAAAGTTGTAGTTATTTTTTTGACGTTTATCATCGTATTACATCTCAACAAGCAGAGAAACAACAAATTTCAGTTCAGACTTGGATCAAATTCTGGTCTAAAGGTGCAACAAAGTACCCCCAGATTCTCTTGAAGAACTAAGAAAAAATCTCGTCCTCACTCGACACACAATCCGGATGGAATAATCCCCAAGGCACGAGACTGGTCAATGGCGAAATCCTTTAACGCCATTGAGGCTCCTAAATTAATCCATCAAGGCTGCTCTATAGCATGACATGCAAGTCTCCCCCCAGGAACAAAGCTAAAGTTATAAAGGATGTTAGAGGTTTCTAATATTCATCTTCATCATTTCTTTTAAGTATGCGATCATGCTATCTAACCTCCTGCCATGGTAAGTTGATGAACATCGAATCATATAGCCCTTGTCGATTTACCCGAAAATTTAAATAATTTGGCTTCTTTTCTTATCGATATCTCATTCAGTTTCAAGTCATAATCCTCGTACCAGTCCTAATCGACCCAACGTATCGACCAACAAAGTTAGTCATCTCATGTTTGTATTAAAGATCATCACCAAGAACAAGGAGAAACATACATTATTTTGTTAAGAACTAACACAAGCTTGACTGAATATCGAATAACTATATTGAGTTTCTTCCCAAGAACCAGAGCAATAGCCTCAAGTTCTTGGATAAAATAACAATGACCTAATTCTTCTTATTTATACTAAACCATAGAAATTACTATACTACCCTTCATTAACATAATAAATCAAATAACGTAATTAAAACAATATTAACGTCCTAAAAGCTACTCTTTACTTCTTATTGCGCCGCTTGTATACTTGCATCACCTTCGGGTTCGTATCAATACTTCCCCCCCAAAGATTCACCTTGTCCTCAAGGTGAAACTCCGGAAACTATAGCAAAAAATCTTCAGCTGACTCCCATGTCGCGTCTTCTGGCTGTGACCCTTCCCACTGAATCAAAACTCGTCGAGGTTCATCGACTTGCACATTCTCCCGCACTCCCAACACGACCATCGGACCGATCGTAACCTGTAAATCGTTTCCCACCCTAGATGGTGTAGGCATAACTGCAACCAACGATCCCACTGCCTTTCTCAGAATTGATATATGAAACACTGGATGAATCTGTACTATCGGTGGTAGGTCCAAACGATACGCCACGGGGCCAACTCTCGCCAACACTCGGTATGGCCCTATGAATCTTGGAGCCAATTTCGGGTGTTTGAATTTTGCTAAGGACGACTGGCGGTAAGGGCGAAGTTTAATATAGACTAGATCGTCTACCTCAAACTCTACATCACGACGTTTGGCATTTTCCCTATCCGTCATTGATTTCTGCACTCTCCGCAAGTTTTCTTTCTACATGTTTAACACCCTATCCCGATCTAACATCAGAGAATCCATCTCGGCCACTAGGCTAACACAGTGATCATAACCCAAAATCGATGGGGGAACACGACCGTAAACAATCTCGAAAGGAGTCATTCCTGTGGATGAATGGTAGGATGTGTTAAAGTTGTACTCCGCCCATGACAACCACTGATACCACGCTTTCGGTTGGTGCATCACGAAACACCGGAGATACGACTCCAAACATCTATTTACCACCTTTGTTTGTCCATCGGTCTGTGGATGATAAGTCATACTACGACACAACTTGGTTCCTGAGGCCTTAAACAGCTCTTCCCATAACAAGCTAGTAAACACCTTGTCCCGATCCGACACAATGCTCTTGGGAATTTCGTGTAGTCGTACCACCTCTCTTAAAACAACCTTCACTACGGATAGTGCAGAGAACGGATGGCGAAGGCCTATGAAGTGGGTATACTTTGATAGTCGGTCAACAACGACCAAGATCGTGTCATGCCTCTCAGACCGCGGAAGTCCTTCTATAAAGTCCATCGAAATGTCTTCCCACACCCGTTCAGGAATCGGCAGAGGCTGTAATAACCCAGCTGGGGACAACGACAAATGTTTAGCCTGAACACACACCAGACATTCAGCTATAAATGCCCGGACTCGAGCTTTCATTCCAGACCAATAAACTTCCTTAGCCAGGCGTTGATACGTCTTCAGAACTCCAAAATGCTCCCCTATTGCCCAGTCGTGGAATTCTAAAAGCAACAACGAGATCGTTGGTGAAGTAGGAGGAAGCACTAATCGTCATTGGAACAACAACACCCCACCCACTAGTGAGTACCCCGGGGGACCCACCTCGTTAGCTGCCAGTAACTCCGCTATCTTAGACAACTTCGCATCTTCACGGACCTGTTGTACAAACACTGCCGTATTTACTCCGGCCATCACACTCAACATTCCGAATTCAGACAAATGCGGCGCACGCGACAAGGCATGCGCTGCTCGATTCTCTAGCCCTTTCTTATATTCAATGTTGAAGTCATATCCCATCAATTTAGCGATCCATCTCTGATAATCCCCATCCACTACTCGTTGTTCTAGAAGAAACTTCAGACTTTGCTGGTTCGTTCGTACGAAAAAATTGTGGCCCAACAAATAGGCCCTCCAACGCTGAACAACAAACACTATAGCCATTAGCTCACGTTCGTAGACTGGTTTCACCCTGTGGGTCACAGGAAGTGCCTTACTAAAGTAGGCCAAAGGTTGCCCCTCCTGCATAAGCACCGCTCCGACACCCACTCTAGAAGCATCGGTCTCTACCACAAATGGTAGATCAAAATCAGGTAAACGTAACACCGGCACGCTACTCATGGCATTTTTCAATCTCTGAAAACTATCATCTGCTTCTTCACTCCAAGCGAACTTTCCCTTCTTCAATAACTAAGTCAACGGGAAGGCTATGGAGCCATAGTTGGCTACAAAACGGCGGTAGTACCTCGTCAACCCGAGGAACCCTCGTAGCTCTTTGATGTTCTTAGGTCTTGGCCAACCCACCATCGCTTCGATCTTAGCTGGGTCTGCAAACACTCCCCCAGCCGAAATGAAGTGCCCCAAATACTCGATCCTCTGTAGCCCAAAATTGCACTTCTTAGCATTGGCCACGAAGGCATGCTCTCTGAGTAAACTGAAAACATGGGCCAGGTGCCCTTGATGTTCCCCAAGGGTCCTACTATAGATTAGGATGTCGTCAAAGAAAACCAAGGCATACTTCCTCAAACACGATCGCAAAATCTCATTCATTATCGATTAAAACGTTGCCGGCACGTTTCACAGTCCAAAAGGCATGACCACGAATTCATAGTGGCCCTCATGGGTTCTAAAGGCCGTCTTATGTATGTCGGACGGCTTAACTCTTATCTGGTGATACCCTGCCTTTAAATTAATTTTCGAAAAAATCATCGCCCCATGCAACTCATCCAACAACTCATCCACCAACGGAATTGGGTACTTATCTGGAATAGTGGCTAAGTTCAAGGCTCAATAGTCAACACAAAAATGCCAGCTTCCATCTTTCTTTCTGACCAAAAGCACCGGGCTCGAGAATGAGCTAGTGCTCGGGCGGACCACACCTGCCAGTAACATCTCTCTTACTAGTTTTTCAATCTCATTCTTCTGATACTGCGGGTAACGGTAAGGTCGCACATTCACAGAATTTGTTCCCGCTGCTAACTCGATCGAATGATCACAACTCCGATGAGGAGGTAAACTTGCCAATGATTCAAACAACCCTGAGTGTGATTCTATCAACTCATGTAACTCGCTGGGTACTCGGGTCAGGTCAGGTAAGTTATTCCCCTCTCCAAGCTCAGGTTCTCGTGCCTCAATCATACTAAGCTCTACCAATAGGCCCTGGTCCTCTGGCTTTAACAATTTCATCATAGATTTCAAAGACACCTGAGCCTTGACTAACCCCGGGTCTCCCTGCAACTCCACTTTCCATCTCCCTATACCAAACGCATTTCCAGAGAGCAGAAATCAAACTGAATTAGCCCTAGGGTCCGTAACCACTCCACTCCCAAAACCACATCTGCACTTCCCAAAGGTAGGGGAAGAAAATCACATACGACCTGCAGCTCCTTCAAGCATAACTCCACATTCCTGCAAATCCCAGCTGTGCGTACTGAATCTTCTGTACCCAACGTAATCCCATAACCCCCGGACGGCTCCAAGGGTAATCTCAATTTGGACACCACGACGTCAGAGATGAAATTATGTGTTGCCCCCGTATCTATTAGGTCTACCACTCGCAACCCTAAAATCCTCCCCGCAACCTTCAATGTTTTCGGTGAGCTTAACTCTGCCATGGAATTTAGGGACAAAGCTGTTAGGTCTCGAGTTTCCCCGTTACCCTTGGAAACCCCAAACTCCTCACTCTCATCCTACTGTCCTGAATAATCACTCTCGTCCTCCTCTGACCCTCCAAAAGTATCCCCATCACGCACTATTCGAATCTCGAGAGATTGCAGCTTTTTCTTGCTACAACGGTGACCGGGAAAGAATTTCTCGTCACACCTAAAACATAGCCCCTTCGCTCTGCGAGCACTGACCTCGCTATTTGTCAACCGTTTGAACGGAACTGTTGAGGCCGAACTAGCCGTCCTACTAGGGTCATTACCCGATGGTTTTACAGCTCCACCACTTGTGCTTTTGGTAGCACAAAAAACTCCACTCTTTTGCCCCCCCTGAGAACCCCGTCCTCCTCTCTTGACCCCTGTAAATTTGGTCATCCTCAATTGCCTGGGCCAATCTCTTCTTCTCCTTCATCCCCACCGGTCTCAACTTCCTCATCTCACTACGGATTCCCTCCTTCATTCCACTCTCCCATTTTCCCTCCAGCGCCCTATCACTGATATCGCTCATCCCCCTCGAATATTTTTCAAACTCCCTCCGGTATTCCTTCACTGTCCTAGTCTGCTGTAAACTCATCAGCTTAGCATACCTATTATCATGCACGGTTGATAGGAACCGTTCGAGAAAGAGTTCCCGAAATTCCTCCCATGACCCTATCGTCCCCCTATCTTCCTCATACTGCACCCATTCCAACGCCTCCCCCTCCATACACAACGTCGCAGCGTCGATCTCTTCCCATCCCATCAGACGGTTAACCCAAAAATATCGCTCGACTCGACTGAGTCATCCCTCCGGATCCTCCTTCAATAGGCCCTTAAAAACCGGCATTTCAAGCTTATACATCCGTCTGTCACCCCCCAGTCCATCCCGACCCCCTGTCTTAGGCCCAATTCGTTCGAATCGATCTCCCCACTCACCCCGGTCATAATCCTCCCAACCTCGGTCACCCCTGTAAAGACCCGACCCAAAAGTGGTCCTAAACCTAGGTCTTTAACCAGCATGCATGGCTTTAAAACGTAATTAATG
>JBBMEF010030097.1:0-16107 GCA_037832685.1 Sicyos baderoa | reverse complement strand
TCCGAAAATTGAAAAATTAAAGAAATTGGTCATTAATGATGATTAAGGGCAATTTCGGATTTAATAAAAAATAATTTTTGGAATAAAAAAATAAAAAATTAAATTTGCAATTATTTCTTTTTAATGAGATATTTGTAATTATTTCTTAAAAAGGTTTAAGAAATACAATTTTTCATACTTAAATAACTTTTCTTTTTATTATTTTTTCCATTTGAATGTGATATAATTATATTTATTTATACTAAAAGTAAGGAAAGTTATCTTAGATAGTTTTTCTTTCAAAATAATTATAAACGTATATAAATTTTAAAATATTTACCTGGAAAGTGAGTAATGCATTTTAACATTGTCTTATAAATAATGTGTTGTTAATATAATATTATAAAAAAAAATGTCAATATTTATTAATAGGAATGTTTGTAGTTGTTAATTTTTTAAAAGTAATTTTATTTTTTAAACTTGCTACTCCATTAAGTGAGAAAATATATATAATTATGCTTAGCTTAATTTATCATATTCATATTCAACAAATTTTAAGACACGATAATTTAAATTTAAACAGAGATTTTATAATCTTGTTGGGACAACTTTCCATTATGGTTTTTAAAATTTTGAAAAACACATTTTATATTTTTGAGCTCGTTTGATATTCATTCGGTTTTTTATTTTTAAAATTTAAAATTATTATCACTCAAATTTTTTATGTATTTTAACTTTCCTATAATATATCTATCTTTTCACGTGAACACTTACCAACTTTTAAAAACAAACTTTTAAAAATTACTATATTTTGTGTTTCAAATTTTGATTTTTTTTTTTAACTTTAGTTTCTTTAAATATAGATGAGAAGTAAATATTAAAGTATGAAAAAATATATAGTAAAATAATTGATATAGCTTAAGTTTGAAAAACAAAAAACAAAAAATCAAATGGTTATCAAACGGGGGCTCAAATAGTTATCAAACGAGACCTAAATGATTATCAAACGAGTCTAAATTTCAAATTTATTATTATTAAAACAATTAACAAAAATCTAGACATTAATTAATTAAAACAATTAACAAAAATCATAATGTGTATCATGAAGTTTTTCGTGATCGTGGAATGAAATGGATTAACACCAAACTAGATAACTAATCGCGTCACTGACTCATTTGAGAAGTTTTTTAGTTGAACTAAAGACAAAAATATTAATGATTTGTTAATTCTAAATTTTGAACATTACGTTAGAGTATAGAGACATATACATATTGCATTCTATAATTTAATGTGTAATGTAACGCATGACATTATGATTCTCATATTGACGGAATAAATGTGGGGCATCGTGCCTTCAAATCACACACCCCCATTTATTCCCACACAAATCTTGTTCAACTTTTTTTTTTTAATTTTTTTTTAAATGATAATAATAATAAAAAAATAAAAACAATATTGGTCACTCACTTCCTCCCTCTTTTTCTTTGTTTTACGTCTCTTTTTTTCATTATATTTTGAAAATATTTCCCTTTAATTTGAATATTATTTTTACTTTTGTAAAAATTAGAGTTGAAACATGTTTGAAAAAAATTGGAAAAAATGTCATTTTAGAGTAGAAAATTAAAATAAAGTTTATACCAATTTCTTTCGAGAAATTTATAACTTTTCATATTTTTATGAGTTTCTCTTTTACTCTAGATTTTTGAAACTTAATGTGTGGTATGACATGTAAGTTTGTTATCAACGTATCTTAAACATTTATAAAATTAAGTTAGCGTAGAGACGACTTAATTTGAAAAATGTTTAAAACACACTGTTTATTCGCAATGTTATAAATAAATAGAATCGAGATACATGTAATTAATAATTTGTATTTGTATTAATTTCTAAATTATCTATCTCTTAAAATTTTCTCAAGACTTTGCATATTACTTTTGAGGTTGACTTATCTTAAGAGTTATGCAGCTTATTTTCTTAAGTTGATTTGTTTCTTGAGCTTCACAACTTATTCTCAAGGTTGGATTTGTCTCAAGGGACTCCATACTTGTTTTTAAAGTTGGATTGATATAATTTTGAGGGTTTTGCAAGTTCTTTTCAAGGTTGACTTTATTTATGTTTGATCGGTCTTAGATTTGTTTGAATGATTCGTTTGAAGAACACGATGTGTGTTCTTTATATTATTTGCATGACCTATTTATGAACTCATTGGACCTTCAAAGTGATTTTATATTCCAAAAACATATTTGATTCTTAGAAATTTGAAAATTCTTCTACCTTTGTGAATTGTAGTTTCAAAATTTCTAAACCCTTAAAATGAATAAGAGTTTTATTTTATAGTTTTTACATACCATTGGCTTGGATTCTGGTGTGGTTTATTATGAAAACAGAAACCAAACAATCGATAATCGAAGATAAATAAAACGTAAAAGAAAAAAGAAGAGCAGCAAAACACATAGATTTACGTGGTTCACCAACGTTGTGTTGGCTAGTCCACGGACGGAGAGAGAGAATCAGTTTTATTCAGAGAGGCGAATTACAGAGGCAAATGTCATAAAAACGGCTATGGTTTTAATTGAGCTTATATATGTGCTCTAATTAAAACCTAATTACATAATGCATAATTACAAAAAATTTTACGGGGGCACTGCCCCCGAACCCCCGACTACTCATCGTAAGATAAAAGACTCGTTCAAAGCATAATACAACATGGCTTTGGGTCCGACATATTGGACTTATATTCATGGATTGAGTCTTTGGGTTTAACGTTCTTGTTTAGGCTCATTAATTGAAGTTGAGTCTAATTTTATTTTGACCAAAATTTAAGATAAGTCAATTTTTTGTTCAATTTAATTTTGAGAAATATTGTTTAAAATTTATTTTAATTTCGTCATTTATTTATTATTGGGCGAAATTTGTGACTCGACACACACAAAATTAAATAATTTTTTTAGTTAAATAACTAGATTTAAAATGTACCGATGTTCTTGTTCAATCTAATAAAATTGCATACATAATTTAAAAAGAAAAAAAAACAATAATTTTCATTTTGAGTTTAACAAATAGATTTAATTTGAAACCTTGGCGGTTCTTAGAGGTATTTCGGAGCTTCATCAGTGTGGGGTAAGGCCTCTACCGAAGATCTTGATCGAATCTGATGCTTCGGTGGTTGTAGATGCCATTCAGAATGATTCTAGAGATCTTATTGAGTTCACCAACATTATTGTAGTTGATTTAAAAAAAAATAGATTTAAATTATTATTATTATTTTTTTATTTTTATCTCTAAACTTTGAAAAATCTAATTTAGTCTATATACTTTCATTTTTATTCCCTTTAATTGTTGTACTTTAAAAAGTCTAATTTTGATCCATATACTTTCTTAAAAGCTTAAAAATATTATCTCAAACATTAAAACAAGTTAATAAACGTTAAAACTATGATGAGGTAGCAAATTTGTATTGCACTCAACCGATTTAAATATTGAGCTACTTTTAATATTTTTTTTAAATAAAAATTAAAATTAGACTTTTAAAAATCAAAAGATTAAAGTAGAATAAAAAAAAAAATCTAAGAATCAAAGTAAAATAAAAATGAAAGTTCACGAGACTAAAATTAAACTTGTAAAAATCTAGTGACCAATATGATATTTTTAACTTAAATTAATATTCAAATTTAACTGAAATAAAATTTAGTTTTTTTTTTTTTATTGATAAAAAAGTAAAATTTTAATTAAAATACCATTTTTGATCCTAGTATATGTAAAGTCCCCTCTTAAACAAATGAAATTATTATAAAAATCAAATCAAATAGTTTTTAAACATAATTTAACTAAAAAACAAAACATATGAATGAGGCTGGGCTCAATTTGATGAAACTCGAAAGGCATCTTAAAAAATCTTGAGTTTTAAGTCTTTGTCAACCGTCATGGTCGGTTTTAAGATATTAAATATTAATAATGTTGGCATGGGTCTTTATATCAAATTATCTAGATATTTATGTACTAATTAATTCAACGAACTAATGTTTCTAAAAAAAAAAAATCAACGAACTAATAAAACGGTTTAAGAAATTGTTTAATTGATATTAGTGTGGAATAGTTATGAGTTCAAAATGTTAGAGTAGTTTAAATCATTTATAAGTAATTCATTAAAAAAAAAAAAAACAATTGCCAAACATTTTAAATATGAAAAAATATATTTTTAATTAGTCCTTAACCTGGTTATTTATCTTTTAAAATTGAATAATTTCATATTTAACATTTTAATAACGTTTAATTTTAGTCTCAAACGAAAATAATAAAATCGTTAATTAAGACTAAAATGATAGTTTAGGCTCATTTTAAATTTTAATATATATAGATGAAGTGATTTAATTTTCATGTGGGATTTAACATTTTAAATAAAACAATAATAAAAGTGTTTAATTTTAAAATATATAGACAAACATAAAATAGATCTCAAATCTAAATACTAAAAATGTATATTTTTCCTAAAATAATATTTTATAAAATCGAAATATATTGGTCCAGATTGTTTTTTTTTTCTTTAAAAAAAACCTCAATATAAAACCGAATCAAACCGAGTCATGTACAATATCACGGGCGTGTTTGGAGCACAGATTTAATTATGATATAAGGAGGATTATGAACAAGTATTTAACTAGCTTTCCCGTGGGGAAAATTCAATCTCTCACAGATTACATTTTGGTGACCTTTCCAAGTGTCTTCCACCCCCTCTCAAGCTATAAACCTTAACCCAAACCCTACTTTAACAACCTTGTGCACCCAACACAATATAAACTTAGGAGAAACACCTCCAAATTAGAAATCACCCACAAAAATATAATCATATCACACTTTCAGAGATACATCAATGTACAAATATTTAACGCAAGAACATATCCTATCTATTGAAGGTCAATGACGTAGCTGGTTATTTTGTTTGATGTTAATCTATTTCAACTCCACACTCACAAGTTCGAGCCCGAAAATCAACCTCTTCAAGCTACAACCATCTCACCAAGATCTTCCTCCACAATAATTCATCATACACACAACAATTTAAACAATTACTTCCATCCACCTCTTCAAGCTACAACCATAAATGTGAAAGGTTTTCCCCCCAAGAATTCCCTCACGTCTCTTAGCTTAGCTGGCCTATTTCCCTTTATTTCTTTTTTAAAACATCACTTATTATATTCACTTCAATTAAAACAAATAGTTGGGTTTTACATATTATATACTAAAAAATAAATATATTCATACAATTATAATTTGAGAATCTTCCATAAATATGATTTATTTTTTATATATAATACATTTTATTTTAAAAAAATAACTTATCTAATTAATATAAATGGTATTACATAATCAAAATGATGGAATTCGAAACCTACCATATATATTAACATTAACTAATTTTTATTTATCAATATATAAATAAAAATTAAAGATCAAACTAAAACTGAACCGAATCAACCAATCAGTTTCACATAAAATCGACGAAAACCAAAAAATATGACCACTTAGTGTGAAATTTGAAAATTGATTATTGTTATATGGTTGGGTATAGGATAAGATATGAGAAGGGGGCAGTGATTTTACAAAACATAGGATATAGAAACATGGTGGTTGGTTTGCATCCTTGAATGTCTCTTTCTCTCTGTCTCTCTCTCTGCTTTGTAAAATAAAACATAAACATTTGGTCTCTTCATCCCTCATGTGAATATGTCAGCTAAAAGCAAGGCTTTAGAGAGAATATATTTATATATATAAGTTTTTTTTTTTTTTTTTTTTTTTTTTTTTTTTTTTTTTTTTTATATATTTATTTTCCACAATGGAATGTAGGCTGGTCTACATTTCTTTTCCTCTTTTTTTCTCTTCCATCACTATTGAAGATTGATTCTCTCGATGGTGTTGTTATATTGTTTTTTAAATATAATTTTGGTCAAGTTCCATTTTTATCTTTAAATTTTTAAATTTGTCAAACAATAATCAAAAGAATCACACCACAAAGAAGTAGGAGAAAACCTTTATGTATTCATTCATTATTGAAAAGCTCTCAAAACTCTTTTACAAGACTTGAAGAAGACGACATTGGCCTAGAGCAATTACAAACAATTTTTTTTTTAAAAAAAAAAAAAATGGTTGGAGGGTCTCGAACATTGAGATTGAACTATAGGGGAAGAAATATCACAACAGAAAACGGCTTGGTAAACACATCTACTATGTGAGTAGTTGCAAGTAGATGTTGAATAGCTAGTTTCCTGTTCATCACCAGATCTCGAACATGATATATATCCAGCCCAACATGTTTAGTTTTAGAATGTAGAACAAGATTCATACTCAGATGAACTACACCCAAGTTGCCACACCATAACACTAGTGGACGAACACGAGCAATATGTAAGTCAGCAAACAAAGAGTTTAGCCATATTAGTTTAGTAGCAGCGGTAGCAAGACATCTATACTCATACTCAGTGCTTGAGCGAGATATTATAGACTGCTTTTAGAACCTCAAGATATTATATTACCTTCAAAATAGATACAATAACCTGAAGTTGATTTTCTGTCATCACAGTCTGAACCCCAATCTAAGGCAGCATAGCCCTGTAATGTCAATGAAGAAGGTTTAGTTAGTAATAACCCATAACATCGAGTACCTTGGAGATATCTCAGGATTTTCTTGACAAGTTTCCAATGAGATGCTTTCGGAGAGTGCATAAACTGACATGCTTTAGTGAAACAGAAAGCAAGTTCAGGTGTGGTAAGAAAAACATATTGTAAAGCTCCTACAACAATGTGATATAATATCACATCCTTGAACGTTTTTCAGGTCTGATCCAAAAGTGTGAATGGATTGTCAGATAGCAATTTTTCTTGGTGTTGGCTTAGAGAGAATATAAACATGTGACTGAACTATCGATAACAATACAAAACATTGTTTGTGGCTGTATGGAAAAGAATGTTCATCAAATATGACATTTCTAGACACATGCCCTTTGTCATACCAAGACATTTATAGCATTTGTGGGCTGAGCTATACCTAAAGAACGTAAATTTTCGATCTAAATTCTCCTTAAATACGTTAAAGAACATCTTACTTTTTTTTGTGCTAAAGTGCACCGAATGTACTATTTACCGTTTAATTTAACCCCTTTAATTTGTACTCACCTCCTTGTTCATTCGCTCTCTTCTTGGCGCTTTTTCCCTTTTTTTTTATTTTTTTATTTTCTCTCTCTTTTATTTTTTATTTTTTATTTTCTTTTGTTAATTTGTTTGGAGGAGAAATTGACAGTGAAGCGAGGTCTACTTTTTCTTTGTCTTCTTCTCTTCTCTGTCGCTTTTCATTCATTATATTTCACCTCCCACAGTCCCCACATTTGTTTTTAATAATTTCAATCGTAACCCCCCATTTTCTCATTACTTCTAGCTCTAATCTTTGTGGGGGGTTTTGTTTTCTTCATTTTTCTCTGTGATTTGTTCGATTGGGAGTGGATTTTGAAGCTTTTCTGAGATGGGGTTTGTTGTTCTTCACTGATTGTTGCTGAATTGAACCTATTGGGAGTGGATTTTGAAGCTTTTATCAAATGGGGTTTGTTGTTCTTCTCTGATTGTTGCTGATTTGAACCTTTTATTTATTGGGAGTGGATTTTGAAACTTCTCTCAAATGGGGCTTGTTGTTCTTCTCTGATTGTTGCTGATTTGAACCTGTTTTTTGATTGGGAGTGGATTTTGAAGCTTTTCTCAAATGGGGTTTGTTGTTCTTCTCTGATTTATAGTTGTTCTTCTGTTTCTTAGTCATTTTGATCGGAAGTTTTACACTCGGAAAATGAGGGATTTCCCATCTTGCTTTGGGGAAAATGGCGTCCAAATTGCAGATTTCTCTTCTTCAAACAATGGTAAGACTGCTCAAAACCTTGTCACTTGTGCTTATCAATGTCGATTGCGAGGGCGTTCTTGCCTGATTAGTGTTACTTGGAGTAAAAATCTGATGGGTCAAGGCCTAAGCGTTGGCATTGATGATTCTTCAAATCAATGTCTCTGCAAGGTTGATATTAAGCCATGGCTGTTCTCTAAAAGAAGAGGGTCTAAAACTTTAGAAGCTTATTCTTCTAAAATTGACATTTATTGGGACCTTTCCTCTGCCAAATTTGGATCTGGCCCTGAGCCTTTGGAGGGTTATTATGTGGGAATTGTGGTGGATAAGCAAATGGTTCTTCTTCTTGGGGATTTAAGGAAAGAAGCGTTCAAAAAGTCCAATTCCTCCCCTGTGCCTTCATCTGCTGTTTTCATTTCCAAGAAGGAGCATGTTTTTGGGAAGAAGGTGTTTTGTTCCAAAGCTCAGTTTTGTGATAATGGTCAGGTTCATGACATTGTCATTGAGTGTGATACAAATGGTGTTGGCGAACCGTGCCTGATTCTCCGAGTGGATTCGAAGACGGTGTTGCGTGTGAAGCGGCTGCAGTGGAAGTTTCGAGGGAATCACACCATCTTGGTTGAAGGGGTTGCAGTGGAAGTGTTTTGGGATGTTCATAGTTGGCTGTTTAGTGCATCACCAGGGAATGCTGTTTTTATGTTCAAAACATGTTTGTCTGCTGAAAAGTTGTGGGGTGATCCTAATGCCATGTCCTGCTCTTTCTCTCAGAGATTTTCAGACAGCAAATCACAAGCTCTTGGTTTCTCACTGATGTTACATGCTTGGAAAAATGAATAGAGAGAAGTGGGGTTTGCATATTCTTTTCTAATTCTTAACAAACAAACAAACAAACTCCTAGCGTGTGAGGGATTTTTATCGTCCCTTTCCGCTTCGATTACATTCGATCTGATACATGATTGTCGATTGTTTTCTTTTCCTTTTTCCACCTTCTTGAGTAAACTGAGCCATTTGATACTATATGAGGGAGGATTTTGTCATAGTTGGCTGTACATTCTTTCATCCAATGTTAGTGTTTGTTTGAACTTCATCATTGTTGGCAAGAATATATCTGATATATGATCACTTTTCTAGCTTCTTGCTACCCAAATCATTACTTCTTAGATACTTAAGGGTAGATATAACTCGACGCTCTTGATCACTCACAAACTTTGGTTTTGTGGTCAAAACTTCAAAAAAAAGAAATCAACCAGCTTTGCCATTCTATATCATTGTGTTCTAACATCATTTTCTTTGCTGTATTTGTCGATACGTCCGGGTTTTGCCTTTCTTTTTTTAGGAGCTTTTACTGGGCGGATAAGCAAAGATATGCAGTTTTGTTAGTCATGCCAAGCTAACTGTTATAATTTATGCTTACTTGTTTTTTGTGTTTGAGTTTGATATGAATGCATGACTTCCAAGTGATGAATTACCTGTTGTAGATTCTAGAAAGATATGGATTTTTTTTTTTTTAAAACATCTCCACCCCATCAGTCTTTCACATCGGAACATCGCATTTTCGCGCATCACCCGATCTAATATTCTTTGTTGATCAAGCAAGGTTGGCTGGGCTATACACAACAGAACAATCTTCAGATGGTCTCTGATTCATCTATCAACAGGAGTCTTGGGTAAGATTTAAATTCAAGGAGTCATTGTCCTGGTTCTTATGCTGCTTTTTTTGTTGCTCTTACAATGTTAAACCTTATCTCACACAATAGTGAATAAAAGTCTAACATTAGGGGCAGTCTGGAAGCTTTCGAGAACAGTTTTATGCTATTTAAAATAAAAGTTGATTGCCCGTTTGATTACCATTTAGTTTTTGGCTTTTGGTTTTTGAAATTTAAACCTTTTCTTACCCACCTTTCCTACAATGTATCATTATTTCTTTAAGAAAGCATGTGAATGCTAACCAACCTTCAAAAACAAAAACAAACTTTTGGAAGCTACTTTTTTTTGTTTCCAAATTTTGGTTTAGTTTCTACAAATATAGGTGAGATGTAGATATCCAAGTAAGAAAAAGTGAATAGTAAAATAGTCATTGTAGACTTAAATTTCAAAAACCAAAAGTAAAAAACCAAATGGTTATCAAACGCTCAGTTAACCAATTTTGAAAACTTATTTCCTTTATGGATTTTTTCTCAATTTATTTTTACAGATGACTTTTTTGGTTAAGAGAATGATTGAAGTTGTTCTTTCCTCAAAACCATGAGCTTGTAAATAGTTGTACTTGTACAACAGCATTAATAAATGAGAATCATTTCCTACTGGTTTTCGTCTTTGACAACCAAATGTTGTAAACTCAAGCAGTTTGTTATAAGAGAATAGTCGAGGAGTACGTAAGCTAGCTATTACAATCGTTCTTGTATCTAGTGTTTCTCTTTTGATGACTTTTTTTGTATGCCATTGTAATTGTTTCATTCTTTGCGATAAAAGTTTGGTTTCTTAAAAAATAATCATAGTTCTTGAAAAGGGTTTCTATAGAGGTAGCTGGCAAACAACTCCTTGGAATCTTGTGAGTTGTTAACTGGCACCCCTACAAATCATTAGCTCTAGATTATAGGTGACTTTCTAGATTTCATTTTATACCATCATGGTTTTGAGTATGTTGTCAAGATATATACACTCAACCAAAAAGTCAGAGGTTCGAGTCCTCTCACCCTACATGTTGAACGCCAAAAAATTGAGTTCGCTTTGTGATCCAATCAAAAAATGAAAAGGTAAATTCTTTTATTTTCTCCATTGTTTGAACTTTGAAGAAGTAAACTAATATAAACAAATACTAAGCACCTTTGTTAGGTCATGTAGAGGCTGTCCTGTACATTTTTGCAACTTCGATTTTTCTCATTATAAAAGTATACATTTTGCAGACTGCCAGGATGAAGCACCTGATCTTTGAGATCGATCTTTTCAGCTGCCTGTTTGCTGTCCATTTTTAAAGCTCGGCGATCGACTGAAGTACATGTCGCTCGCTATGTACTTCTGAGCTTCGTCCTTCGTGTAAGTATTTAAATACCTATCTGCTCAAGCTATTTCATGCTTTTTGTATTTAGTGGTGATTATTCGACACGATATCAGAGTGAGAGATCTTGTCATTCAAATCTCTAAAGCTTTGCGATTCAAATTAATGTCCGAGTTCGCACGTAAGAGAGAATGTTAAAGTTATATTCAATAGATCTGGGTCTAGTGACTAGTTGAATACTTTCTGTTGCTTATTGTGCATTTTTGTAAAAGGTTGTTTGGTTGCTTCTTCAGCAAATTTTGTGCTTCTAAGAATTAGTTACAAACTTACACTAACATTATTTCGAAAGAACCATTTAACTTGCAAGCTCAGGTTTCTCGTTCAATTCAAATTGGGTCGGATCTGAATATGCTGCTACGTGCTCGAAGATGAAGTCGAGCTTTATAATAAGATTATATTTACAAGCGGTAACCATCATGGGTAAAGGCCTTAAGGATCTAGGAGGTTATGAGTTCAATCAATGATAACCACCTACCTAAGAAATAATATTTTCGAATTTTCTTAACATCGTAACGTCGTATGGTCAAACGATATGTCATGTGAGAATAGTCCAGATGCGTATAAACTGATTCGGACATTCACGAATATGTAAATTATTTTTTTACAAGTAACAACAGTATGTGTTTACTGACATAAACTCAGAAAGCTGAAGCACTCCATTGCTACATTGTTATCATCTGTGGGTGCTCTATTTAGTTTTCATGTGAACCATTCACTGCTGAGAAAGGCTCATCATCTACATTTCAGATTTCCAGAATTTTATCACGAAATTGAGCGTTTCGAAAGTCAGATCGATTATATATCTCGTCTAATTAATTACTCGACTGCGAAAACTTATCGAGACTTGTCATCGGATTAGACAAATATTCTCTTAATCTATCTCAAGAACTATCCTGATTCACAAAATTACAAGAAGACATACTATATATATCTAGTGGTAATGAACAAGCATCCTAAACAAATCAGATTAGTTGCATAATAAAAAGGCTTTTTCTGTCCTTCATTCTTTTATTTATTTTTAATTTTTGAAAATACAAAATTGTATATATTTAATTTAATATATCTATACATGTACATTTTTTTAGTTGCCGAAAAAAAGTAGTACACCCACGATACCTTATATCAAATAGTAACTAGTTGGATACGAGTTTAAACTTTAATTGAAAAAAATGAATATATAGTACATTACAAAAGATTCAAATCTTCACCTTCAAATGATAAATTAAAAAGGATTACTTTAGGTCCCGTCTTGTTTTTTGTTTTTTAAATTTAAGTTTATTCTCTCTCACCATCATTCCTACCATTTATCCATATTTCTTTAAGAAAGTAGAAGAATACTAATCAACTTTTAAAAACAAAAATAAACTTTGAGAAGCTATTTTTTTTTTTGTTTTTAAAAGTTGGTTGGTCTTCCCCGACTTTCTTAAGGAAAGATGCATGGTAGAAAAATGATGAAAAAAATTGTAAGAAATTTGAGAGAAAATAAACTTAAATTTGAAAAACAAAAAACAAAAACCAAATGGTTATCAAACGGGGCATTAACTACTCACTCATGAATAAGAAACGTTCTACAAACCATCATTTTCATTTGGTTTTTTCTTTTTTAACCTCGATAACATTCAAGCTGAATTATTCGAGCTCAAGTTATAAGTATATCCACTTATATGCAAGTCACTTAATTTTAATCCATGAATTTATTAATTCAAACCGTTTTTATTAATGAGTTATTTAAACTTTTAAAGGTGCATGGATATTCGAGAAGTTAAAAGAATGAATAAATATAAGATCTACCTCATATTTATTTAAGGTAAAAAAAAACTTCACTCAATCCCCTACTTCAAACAATATTTCTCAAACAAAGTTTCCAACAACCCTTCTACAAAACAACCATTTTTTCATGCAACTTCTACGAGCAATTTTATCCAAACATGATTTTTTTGAACCACTATTCAAATACAATCTTTCTACAATCTTTCTTTCAAATAACTTTATTCAAACATAATTTTTGTAACATTTTTTTTACATCTCATTTGAACAATTTGATTCAAACATGGTTTTCGTGAAACTATTCATTCAAACATCATATTTAAACCACTCATTCAAAACTACATTCAAAACACTTTATTCTTTCTCATTTAAACATGCCCAGACAACTTGATTCAAACATGATTTTCGTACAACTACTCATTCATATATAACATTTAAATTACTCATTCTGTTGTGAAAAAAGAAAATCACTCATTCAAATCATTGTATTCTTCCTCATTCAACATGCCCTTATACTTCCTTTCCAAACAATATATTTATTAACATTATTTTTTCGTAATATTTTCATTAACATTTTATAATAAGATTTGAGGTTTAGAGATTTCCTAAAACACCCATGAAAGAAGAAAAATTAGTGGTTCATCCATTAGAAGAGAAGGTCCTTACCAGTAGCACAGTGGTTGAGCTTAGATTTTAGGTGTGTACTTTTCTCAAAGTTCTAAGTTCGAGACGACTGCAAAGACTAATTCTACATTCGATTCTATGATGTATTTCAACTTTATAATTTATAGACGGACCAATGATGTCTCGAGTCTAAAGGTTTCTCAGGTTAGAAGAGAAATTAAAAAATCAACCCAACTCAACAAACATACCAATTTAACCATTATGGAGTGGCTCAATTGGTCAAAAAGAGTCTTGAGTGCATAAGGGTATATGGGTTCAAATCGTATGATGGACACCTACCTAAAAATTAATTTTCTACGAGTTTCCTTGACATTCAAATATTGTAGGGTCAAACGGTATACCCCATAATATTAGTCAAGGTGCGCTTGTGCGCGCAAGCTAGCCCGGATAGTCACGGATATAAAAAAAAAAAAAAAAACAAACAAACAAACATACCAATTTGATTTTGATGAATGAGACCCACAAAACCAAAAATCCCAAATCCAAAAGAAAAAGCAAACCCGACCCATCTTCCATTTTGGCGATCCAAGTCAATTCCTTTTCGTCTCTCTTCACTCCATTGCAGCCAGGCTACTAGATCCAAACACGGCCGGCCGGCGAGGGAACTGGGCCGAGAAGAAGGTGGGTGCTTAACGCCAATTTCTTCGTAATTTTCGATCCGAATTTCGCGAAGAAGATGGTGAGTAAAGCAGGGGAGGCCGAGTTGAATAGACTCGAAACCCAGGTTGATAATGGCGGTGGAGGGGTTTGGGAGTATCTTTGCCTGGTCAGGAAGCTCAAGGTTCGCCGTTCTCTTAAGGTTTTAAACCATGGATTGTCGATCTTGAACGATTCCCGAAAGCGATCCGGCCTCGGCCAAGAGGGTCAGTTTTAGTCTCTTTTTTTAATTCTTTGATCTGGGTTTGAAGATATATGATATTTTGAGGATTCTTTCGTTTTGTACTGTTTGGAGTTTCGATGGATCAATTTGGTTTGGGTTATTTCCTGTAGATTCAAGTTAAATTGAGGATTCTTCATGTTTTTTGAATTCAATTGATTGGGGGTGGGGATTTGAACCCGTAACCTCTTAGTAAGTCTTAACCGATTATAATGGACTATCAAAGGGTAGTGGCGCAATGGATTCATTGTTTGGTCGTAAAAGAGTTTAATACTAGCGTCACAGGTTCGATCCCAAGAATTGGTATTTGTCTCCTTCACCGGATATGTACTAAAAAAAACTGATTATATTGGACTTCTACTTCTTTTGAAAGTTAAGGTTTCTTCATGTCATTAAGTTTTGTACTGCTATGTGTACTTTGTTTGTTTGAATTTGAATTCAGTGGGGAAGCTTTGTCATCATGCATTGTGATTTTGTTTTGGATTCCTGGTTCCTGCTCAATTATAGATTGTAATGTGAAAAATAGAAGTTCAAAGCCCTAAAGAAAAAAGAGCAACTGCAATGTGAATGGTTTTCATTGCTGAATGTTTCATTAGAAGAAACCTTGAAATATGAGTTATGCTTCATTATGTCAATTTGTGGCTCATACATATTTTCAATTGAATTATGGATTAAAATTCTTCTTTACCAAAGCTAAATTTTGAACTCAAGGACACAGTTGCATACCCTATAGAACAAATCCTGGTCAAGTAAGGTTGTGGTCCAAAGGGAAAATATGAACTTTTATTTACATAGCCTTTTCACTTACATATTGAAATTAAATGGGTCCAGGAATTATTTTTCATAAAATGAGGTAAAATATTTACTTCTTTTGAAGCAAGAGCAAGACCGCCCTTACTCTCTCTTTTCTTTTTTCTTTTTGTTGATTGTTTTATTGCATAATAGAAAATTATCATTCGAGATCTTCCTTCCTCAATGACTAACTTTAGTTGTTCTTGGTGTAGAATGGACCCTGTATGAACAGGTAGCTATTGCAGCACTGGACTGCCAAGCTATCGATGTTGCCAAGGTGAAATTTACACTTCGTTAATTAACTACTTATTGCATATTGGTACGCCACATTTTAATCTAGTCATTTGATGACTTGGTTTTGAGAATTTTATGCCTTGGACTGATGTGATGCTTTACACTCTTCCATCTTTTGTAGGATTGCATTAAGGTTCTACAGAAAAAGTTTCCACAGAGTAAAAGAGTTGGTATGTTAAAAATAAATTATCATTTTCCAACACTTTAGTAACGGAGGTTGTCCCTTTATTTCATGTTCATATCTGAGAATTGTACTTCCAATTACGTATGATAGATTCTAGCTCTATCAAGCTCCCATCTCTCAATGACTTTAGTCAAAAGAGTATTCAAGTTGTATTGATTGAGGAAAATAGTACATCTTATATAGGTCAAGGGACTAACTAACTATCTAACTAATTGCATAAATGTCCCTAATATATTCATAATACTCCTTAAGGCCCAATCCTATCAACGTATGAGAAACTAACCTATGGTAACCCGAATGGTGGGGAAAATGCGGCTGATCTACCGAGCCATGGATTGAAAACCCCTTGAGTGGCTGGCCCACCCGCCAGAGATAAATATGGCATAGTATGCAAATTTCTTTTTTACTACCTTTGTAGGGTCAAATGAAGTTCTTTAGCTTTGCATCTGTATACTGAGAGTGTTTATGTATTTTTTGGGTTAAAATACTTAACTATAGTAAGTTCAAGAGGATAAGGTATTTTTTTTTTTTTGATAGGAAACAAAAACTTTCATTGATGAATGAAGAGTTACAAAAAAGTTTTAATAGTCAATAAA